>JASAMW010005138.1:0-121288 GCA_030247985.1 Epsilonema sp. ZAB3_2
TGGAACCTTCTGGTTTCTGCGCCGTCAACCCCATAAGCATCTGCAGGCTAGTGAGCCTCTCGCTCACTTCCTTCGTGCTCCTTAGGAGCACTTCTCCACTGGTGTATTGGGTTATGGTTTACTAGGTGCGTTGAGTGCAAGAGATGATGGGGTGCGCAACTGAGGTACTATGTGTATGATTTTTGCGGGGCGACTGGTCCAGGTACTGGCCATACATGTCACAGGAAATCGAAGAGCGCTAGAAAAAGTGCCACAGCTGCGCAACACACAAAGGGCCAAAATTGCAAAAGGACACGCCGCTTATGCAAGCGCCTTCATAAGGCATCCCCGCTACACCCATTACACCCCCAAACAGACAGGCAGTCGTCTACCCCTGGAGACGCCCCAGGAATCGATTCCCATGCCCCTCGAAACTCCGTAACCAGTCACTGGAAATAAAATGCAATCTGCTCCTTTACATAGGTCGAGCCGGCTGCTCGAACGCGGCAACTGCGGAAGCCACCACAGTCATCCTGGTCACCACGGCCACGGTGACACTGTTGAGGAGGATGGAGCGGATGGAGGAAGAGGAGGAGAAACCGGGAGAAACAGATATAGTCCAGCCGGGCGACCTGCACCCATGGGTCATCCACAATCCGTGGATTCCGGCCCTGCTGCCGAAGGGTGCACAGCGCTTCATCGCGGCCCGGAAGCAGCAGGAAATAATTCCATTCCAGCTCAGAACTCTAGTCATGGCGCACAGAAATTCGATGAGAGGACCAGCTGGGGACCAGCGCCACCCCGGCCACAATACCGTCCACATGGCAGCCACCACCATCGAATGGGCGGCAAAGGATGTGGCGCGAGAAACATCTGACGCTGTCGTCCTCTCGCAATCATTGAATGCAGCAGCCACAATGGCCATCATGGTTTCCGCAGCTGCAGCGACGTTGGCGAAAAGACGGAGCAGCAGCAGGAGGAGGAAAAAGGCACATCGGAGGAGGCCCAAGGGGGAGACCTGTGGCCTGGGCCATACACAACCCCTGGATACCAGGCCCGCTGCTGCTGGGAGGCAACACTTCCTCTCCTCTCGGCTGCCAACTCCTACTGCCCAGACTATAACATCAAGGAGCTCAATACTGCCCGTACCTACCTGATACACCGATGTGATGACAGTGGATGCTTTCCAGGGGCAGGAAAAGGGGGTGACCACCACCCATAGCCAGCCTGCATAAGACTGCCCAAGAAGGACTGAGATTGCCAAGAAAGGTGGATAATATGTGTTCATCACAAGGGCTAGGCAGGGCTTATTCGTCGTGATTGGAATTTCATGTGAAAATGCTAAGTAAAGTACTTACTTTGTATTGCCGCAAGGGAGCGTGTACAAATTACGTCAGGTGGTAGGGGAGGGGGGGGGACCCCCCCCCAGGCCCAGCCTCTGACGTCAGTCTGACGGTGGGGGGGGGGGGGGGGGGTCGGCGCTCAGATCAATATTCTGACGCTGACGGCCATTACGTACATACATACACTGTACATTATACAGCACATACATACTACATTACTTAGTACATACACAACATGCTGTATATTATACCATACATGCATGCATGCATGTATTATGCATGCACTCATACATACCACCATACGCATACGCAAGTACTACTGGTGTCTATTACTACTGGTGTCACCACCTCTGACGCTGACGGTGGGGGGGGGGGGGGGGGGGGGGGGGGTACGGCCTTTGGGCCAATTCTGACGCTATTCTGACGGTCGGGGGGGAGGGGGGGGGGGTACCCATCCATTTCGGCTGAAAACCACCTGACGTAATTTGTACACGCTCCCCAAGGTGCCTCACAGTCGAAAACGAAACCAAAATTTGGGTACAGAAAGCGACATTCCCGAATTGTGATGAGATCGCAGGCTAAGTAGTCCATCGCTTGCTTTGACCCTGCCAGATGCACCCAAGGTCACTTACCCAGCCCTGACATAGAGTTTATCCACGACTTGCATGCACTCTGCACGTGTACTACTACCACTACTACTACTACTACTACTATGCCCAGTCAGTTCAGTAGTGCTCTACAATGGGTACTGCTGTGCTGTGCCTGCGCGTTGAAGATAAATAACGAGTGTAGAGTAGAGTAGACTACTAATACTCAGACTTAGACTGACCGATTATTTAGAGCCAGGAAAGTCGCAGTGTCCTTGTCTCAATCGCACAATGCTGTTGTAGTAGTGGTGGTTAGTGGTTGGTTGGTTGGTTGGTTAGATGCAACTATACTTCCCTCTGTGCCCTGTTTTTTATTATTATGTTACATACTAATATATTTGCAACTATTATGCATTAGCATTGTTTCAGCCCTCAGTTGTCAATCTGAAGACGTGAAATATTGTCAGAAGAATATCCACCTGGAAAATGGCCCTGCTCTGATCATCAAACCCAAAAGTGACCACAAGCCGCGCTGCAGACCCGTGACTAAAGTACAAATTATAATTCTAGGACCCATGTATTATTTATCTCGAGAACTACGCGACGTAGAGCAAAGCGGTCAAACTTCCACGGATAACTTTAGCTCGCCTCTCCAATAAAAAAAAACCGTTTGTGTCCAGCTGCTCTGTGTGTCGAGATCTCGCCAAATTTCTTCAGTACTAAAATCGCCAAATCGGGCGTGGACCATTGGGCAATTCTAAACCTCGCAAACTCCCGAAAAATCAAAATGGCAGAAATAAGCATACGTGATGAAGACGATGAAAATGCGCATCGGGCGTACAGGGTCGTAGGGTGTCGTGGTTTGCGTGGTTTAGCGTCTGCCGAAAGGTGACACGATTTCAGTGCTGAAGGAAATCGGCGAGATCTCGACACTGAGAGCAGATAGAATCGAACGGTTTTTTTTATTGGAGAGGCGAGCTAAAGTTATCCGTGGAAGTTTTGACCGCTTTGCTCTACGTCGCGTAGTTCTCGAGATAAATAATACATGGGTCCTAGAATTATAATTTGTACTATAGTGCGATTCAAGCACTGTGAAAAATACTATCATCGGGATTGCCACAAGTAAGACAGGTCATAATTTTAATTTATAGCCATTCACATTGAAAGATGAGCATGCAAATAGAAAATGACTGAAGCAAGCGTGTGTTAGGGTCTACACACACTGCAGCACACAAACAGCAAATGACTGAAACAAGTGTATGTCAGGGGCCTACCTAATCATCCCTCCTAATAAAAATTTTCAAACTTACAAGCAGAACATAAAGCAGCAACTCCAATGATATGTTTCGCCCTTTAGTCAAAGACATACCATTGAGCACAATTATAGGCCTGGGCTCATCAGTTTGACAGCCCAAAATTGTAATTACAAGGAAGCTGCTCGGGACGCCACGAGATTGAAATACGAATGGACGATGGTTCCCCTGAAGCTCAACGTCGTCGGAACGCCGGGCTCGCGATTGAACAGGTCAGCTTTGTTGAAGGAAAGGCTGGCCTGGTTCAAAAAAAACAGGAAAATTTTGGATCTGGTGCTGAATGATTTGGATTTTGACATCGATTACAGTATTGCTGAGTGAAAGGTTCAAGAAGGTGGAGTCTGAGCTGCGATCGATTAGTATTGCTGAGCGAAAGGTACAAGAGGCGGAGTCCTGTGATTGGTCTGAGCTGAGTGAGTGCGCAGCAGACTCCGCCTCTCATCAGTACTCGGTTACCATACCACAGCAGCCGACTACCAACATACACCTCACTTACTCGCTCGTTGCTCATTGAACTTGGTTTGTCACTCTATTTTTTTCCAGAATCGTGTTTACCAACTCTTTGCTATGTGTACCATGGCCACATCCGACTATCAACGCTTTGTTCCCGGCAAGGGAAGCCGTAGGAAGATAGCGAATGGGAACGCGACTTCCGTCGTCGGCATTAAAGGATGGCGTCCTGTACGGCACCCTATCTGGCGGAGAGGGAAACTCACCCAGGTCAGCCAGCTGATCAAGATTATGCCGGAGGCGTTGGGTACTTCACCGAAAGGCGGCGCCCTCATTTCCGTCCTAGATACTGAGGTAAGCATGTAGGTACAGTACTTACCTATGTACTACCCCAGCAATTTCAACCGAAAACCAACCATCAACAACTTCAGTCGTCGTCGCCAACGTACCAGCAGCATCCGATTTGGCAGCAGCAGGCCAACGCCCTACAGCACCGGACCGGGGCGGCCGCCACACCCCAACAGAAGCAGATGTGGCCGCAGGATAACAATGGGGTACAGCAGTGGGCCGGGGCCCCCGCCGCGCCCCAACAGCTGTGGTCACAGCATACATTCGCAGATGTGCTCTCAGGTTCTGCTCTCAGATCATGCAGCTCAGGCTGAGTTTGACCTTGAAAACGCAAAATTCGACCTTTATAAGTGGCAGCGCCATGAAATGGCTGGAATCATTCAGGTACATAGGATTCTTCACTTTCACTCACCGGCATATACAAGAGCAGGAAAATATCTCAGGAATTATGGTTAATATATCATTTATAGGATGAAGCAAGGACACATTCCCTGAACAACTGGTTGGACAATGAGGGCAAGAGGGTGTACACTGTACATTCACATGGACTTGCAGCAGGTTGGGCCATTCGCGTGATAAGATGACGCGGGATGGCGACACCTAACCTGTGACAGGTTGTGCAATCGCTTGCAATCGGCCATCACCTATCAAAGACAGTTGAGGTTAACAAAATGATACTTTTTGCTTGGCTTTCCATTTGCAAGTTAATAAAAGTTGCGGTAGTACATTTGTCTGAACAAACACCAGTACACTCACCTTATGTACCTACATTCTGACTCAAGATGCCTAACAAAAATTACAATCCTGCGCTGTATGGACGGTTGCTCTTTGGTACAAATCATATATCACGTGACGCTTTTTAGCAGGGCTCGACCCCTCCTCCCCCCCCCCCCCGTGCCAAAATGTGACGCTTCGGCCTACCCCCCCCCCCCCCCCCCCCAAGTGGCGTCACGTGACGCTACATACTGGAATGACACTGTATGGACATGTGTAATCGAGCAACAGAAAAGTGCATGAAACACCTCTATCAATCAATCAATGTCTGGGAGTGTGTATCATGCAGCAAGAGCATGAAATAATAATACCTACCGTCACCAACTAGACAGGTATAACAAGCAATGACAAAGTACTAGTATGTACTGTATGTATGTACACTGTAAGCATATACGCATTGGGATAATTTTTGCTGTACAACATCGGCGTCACGTGACGTTTGGCCGTACCCCCCCCCCCCCCCCACACACACACACCCACTAAACGTGACGCTTGGCCGACCACCCCTCCCCCCCTGGTGGCGTCACGTGATATACGAATGGACCCTTTTATCGTCGGGGGGGGGGGGGGGCGGCAGGGTTGCTGCTTGCCATCCAAATTGCGGCTCCAGATGATTGCCAGTGAGTTGTGGTCATTGTGAGGGTGCTGATGAGCTTGGAAAGAGTTAAAGGCCTGCATGCATAAAAGGGCAGCCATTCCTTATCGGCCCAAAATATGTATGGGTTTTTGTTGTGAAATTTTCCTTTTCCCTATAAACTCCAGGGCCATATGTAAGTCCCCTCCGTTTGCACTGAAGCATATTGTAGTAACTCTCAACTTACATCTCATGCTGTCTCGCTTTCTAGCTTTTATCATATGCTTTTTATTAGGTCCGAGTTTCAATGCCATTGATCAGCTAGTGGCGCGTTAGCAGGTCACCCTCTAGTGAGCTGAACAGCGCAATTTATGGGTGAATCATCGATGATTTTGGTGGTTTTCCCTGTTTTACACGCAAGAGATGCCGTGGGACCTGGTAAACATAGTGGTTCATAATACACTGGGACCATTGCCGAGAATACCTTAGCCTGTATGGCTGTCAAAACTGTGGGTGTGAAAAACATCTGAATGACTACAAGCATCCCACATGCAGCTGCCAAATATTGCCCCATGGTCACTGCCATTTTGTCAAGAGCCAATGTATCAATGCAAAAACAAGCAAGATCAAAATCACTCCTTTCTATGTAGAGTATTACATGAACCAGTGGACGATTACAGTAAAATAGGTTGTCAGTCATGTCATTAGTCTTGACTGAAGCAAAGCGGGAGACGGGCGGGCGCTACCATCCCAAGTGGAAATTTCGGATATAATGGTCTGGTGTCATTCCGATAACCAAAGACCAGTATGGGATCATTTACATATTACATCACCGGCTGATGGTTGCTGGCAGGGGGTACCCCCTCCCCCTACACCATCACCGCTACCTCACTTTTCGTCTCAGCCGCCAAGCCCCCCCCCCCCCCCCCCCCCCCGCGGCCTATACTATGCTATTACTACATACATACAAAGCAACGCGTTTCACCTCATTCATCAGTACTGGAAGGAGCTCAAGATGGACACACACTCATTGCTGCAATGTCATTCCTCATTGTTTCTCGGGATCTTGTGGCATCTCAGTTTACATAGTCTTTTCTTCATGCCTGTAGTGAGAATCTACGGCGATTGGAGTTTCATGCCCTAGTGTATGCTAATGGCCAGTCCCAGTGGTGGAACCCTTGGACATGGTGGCCAGTCCCAGGGTTACTTGGACTTTGGAGACAGGGTGGACGTGGAGTAGGGAAGGGACTGGAAAGGACAGTGAAGTGAATTATCTGCCTGCGATCACATCATGCAATTACAATGGACATATCGTTTCATTTCGCGCTGCCTTTGGTGCCTATGCGTGGATTAATATTGCACATTGCACATGGCTTTTGTAGTGTATTGCTGGTCTGATATACTAATTTTGCCAATATTTACAGGAATGTGAACTTGAAACCTGAACTTGAATCGATTGGACCGACTTAATTCGCTGCTTTCCTGATCTCTCTTACTTGAATCTTGTGGAAACCGAATTTGACAGCTGTCCTCTCTTTCAAGTGGACATTTTGTTTACCTGTCCTGAAAATTTCCCTGATTTCTGCAATGGCTTCCCCATCGACAATCTGCTATTGCACTAACGAATACATAGACACATTCGACAACAGAAAGAAAAGTGGAGAAGTACTGTAAAAGTAGCAATTTTCAGACAAAAGGGGAGGTAAATGATTTCAGACGCAAAACTTTGGTTAATATAGTGCTGTGTAGGGTGTGGCATTGTACATACATGCTTGTACTACTTCTATGTACATGACGACTTGAGATTGGTCTGTTCGAAGTCCGAAAATTTCAAACTTTACAGTAATCACGAAGAATGTCGGAACAGACAGCAAAATCGAAGACGCCAAAAATTCGCCGACATTATTGCTTGTACTAATTCTTTGCGCGATGTTCGGTATACTTATATTTCTATCCAACATTATTCTTATCGCGGTATATTTTCACATTTTGTCTTAGGTAGATTACTATACAATAGCCTACTTAATTACTAAACTTAAACTACTATTACCATATTATATCTGGTCTGGCTACTGTACAGTAACCTACCTTAGAAAAAATGGCCAAATATAGGGTATAAGATGGCCAAATATAGGCCAAATATAGGGTATATAGGGTATTCTAGCTACATGTAAGAAGACGACGTGAAGTAAAGCGACATAAGTAGGCGCTAGGTGGGGTTCACCCACAATACCCATACAAAGTAGACTATCATCAAGCATAACCCTTTGCGTGGGATTGAGTGGCCAATCGCTTAACTGGCGCCGTATCAGAAAAAAAATGTACAAGGTACTTGTACATTTTGATTTCCAAAATTGCTGAAAAGTTGTACATTGGGTATAATTATGCATTGGCTTTTGCTCGAATCTGAAATGTACAACTTTGGACAACACATTGTACATTCATATATATCGGCGGGATCTACTGCTCAAAATGTACAACTTTTTTACGTTTTTAGACCGCCGACTGCACAACTTATAAATTGTACATTCCGAGAAATAATGTACAACTCCTGGCGTGGAAACTTGTACATTTATTTTTGCGATATCGGAATCCCGAGCAAAGGGATATCCATAGTGATTGGTCTGTTCTTGTTCTTCTTCCGATTTCTCTTCTTTTGCGATGCCTCTTATGTTCTCGATGCTAAAAATAAATAATAATAGACCATCTCGTACACCTCACCTTACCACAAAGGCATGATTCCAGAGTTGTCTGACATCATATTTCAGACAAACACTTACATTTCTACTTTGTTCACACTGTGAAAAGTGTACTTGATTTGCTGTGGTTGTAAGTTTTTCAGCTGTACAGATTAAGTTTGAACAACCAGCAAAATTTGTAGAAGCTGAAACAGACAGTACAATTCAGGGAGGTAGGTATAAAGAAAAAACCCTAAGGAACAAAAATTCCTACCTACCTAACCAGAGTATAGTACAGTACAGAACAGTACGTTGTAGGTTGTACATACATTACGCGTGTGTTG
Source organism: Epsilonema sp. ZAB3_2 (assembly GCA_030247985.1). Lineage (NCBI taxonomy): Eukaryota > Metazoa > Nematoda > Chromadorea > Desmodorida > Epsilonematidae > Epsilonema > Epsilonema sp. ZAB3_2. The sequence goes on from JASAMW010005138.1 coordinate 8,391, forward strand.
GACAAGATTTTTAACACTTCTATGTACGTATGTGCATCTTATACACCACACTGCATTTCTGTTACACCGTGAGCACTATTTGCAGCCAGCACTCCTAGAAGAATATCGCATGGTACTCCTTTGTACAAAATTGTACAGTTTGTTCAGTGATGGCATACTTTGGTCAAAATCGCGACTTCTTCCATCACACATGCATAGTAGCACAGGCGAATGTATCTATCTAGTGGCCGTTACTGGCACTTTCAAAAATTTCAGTAAGTAAAAGGTAAATACCTTTTCAATGGAAAATAGCCAGTAAGTAAAAAGTAATTACTGGTACTGGCGCTTTCAAACTGCCAGTAAAAGGTAAAGCCTTGCCAGTAACCAGTAAAGTAAAAGTAAAAATGCAAAATTTTATGGCCATGTTTCCCATTGACTACAAATGCTTTTCTGGTTGTCAATTTTCTTTTTTATTGTATTCGGGTGAATCTTCATACATAAGGCTTGGCTTACCTTTCAAAGTCTACCTACCAAAACACAGGAATGAAGAGTGCTGCAACGCCAATACATTATGTACAGACATACGTACGTAAGACAGGTATCGTTCATGTGCAATCTCTACTACTTTCTGCATATCGTTCACATGGGCCAACATGACGAACCATAGTGGTCCCAGGCCTACCCTGCATGCTATATGCGCTTTATAGGCCTACGGATGTACGTAATGTAGCTGGATGGAGGAGTCGGTGGCATGATGAGAGAATCTAAAATGACTTGCTACAAAGAAAATTTCTCTTTTCCCAACTGGAAATGCGTCAGTAATTCACTAAAAATCTTTCCATCACAGGGCTAAATTACGAGAACAACGCCCAAATTTTACTTTTTACTTTTACTAAAATTTTGCCAGTACCGGTAAAAGAAATTAGCCAGCCAGTAAAGTAAAAGTAAGATACCGGCAGCACTGCCAGTAAAAGTAAGGTAAAAGTAATTACTGGTAGCAATATTTTTGCCAGTAAGCCAGTAAAAGTACTGGTAATTTACTGGTGACGGCCACTAATCTATCCACAATATGCACTAAGAGCCAAGAGTGCAGTGTATGTGGCCCAAGCCATATGCATTCTTTTAGGTAGTCACCAGTCAACAGCGCTCTTGCCTGCGATCACACTTACTCAATACTGTAATGATTCGTGTATAACCCCATGGGGTTGTCAAAAAATTAGTGGCCTATTTGGGGGGTTATATACAAGAGGGGGTTATACACAAAGGGGGGTTATACACGAGTGCATTTATCAAAAGTGGGGTTTAGAGCCTATTATTCTTTCCGCCTTGGTAATTTAGGCTTGTTTGTACTCTTCATGACATGGCAATGCTTCAAAATTGCCTGACAGGACTATTACAGCAAAACCTTCAATTTCTACCGATTTTTGCATGCTTCTGGGGTTATACACGAGTGCAATTGACGTTAGTCGCCGATTTGGGGGGTTATATACGAGGGGGGTTATACACAAAGGGGCTGAACTGAATGCTGAACCTGAACTCGAACTTGAACTCGAATTGTCAAAAATTTTGAACCTGTATTATACTAGTATACAAGAATTAAATTCTTTTGCGCCCCAATAATTTTTTTGCCCCAAATTTGGCCGGCGGGTAGGGGCGCAAAATGTCCACCTGACTTTTTGCAACTGGTTGCATGGTCGCATGTGAAATGGGCTCGATTCCCCTAAAACCTCCATAATCGACCTTTTCCATGTATTTTGGATCTACTACAGGGTCAGAAAGGTTATAATTTACTTAAATATCTACATGCATGTACGGCTTTGTACATACAGACATAATGTCGGGCTTCTCCAATACTGTACCTGTCACTGAACCGATGAATAACCCGTTAGCGTTCGGAAGAAATTGGTCAACTGTTTTCCTAGATGATTTGGTCATCTATTCCCAAATTAGTCAACAAATTTTAGTCATCTAATTTTAGGAGACTAATTTTTTTCATAGGCTCAATTTTTCCGTTCTGATTCTCTTCCTCCTCCCTCGCACTTTTGGCTGACTGCCAACAAGACCATACAACACAGTGGGCAGCTCCTACAGAATATGACAGCATGTTTGTTTACCAATTTCGGCACTTTGAGTTTAGCACATTAGAAGACTAATCTGAATTAGTCAACTAATTCCCAAAAGTCTACAAAATTTGGTCATCAAAATTCGATGACTAATTTTTTTGGTGGTAAACATATATGTCCAGAAAAACACTAACGGGGTACGCCATTAAACTGCACAAAACCGAAAACCAAAACCGATGAATAAACCAATGATAAACCGATGATCCCCAAAACCAATGAATAAACCATAAAACTGCACAAATTGCATAAACTGCAAACTACATAAAAAATTAAACTGCAGTCCATAGGTTAAGCCAGTCAGAAAATTATTGTTCAATTAGTGCTGCATGGAGACGGACCACCATTTCCAGTTCGACGTCATACCTTATCAGGTATACGTCACCCTCCGTAATGGGCCGTGCCCCTAATATGGCCCTGGCCCCCCAAGGTGGCTGTGTTGCAATTGCCTGAATGGTTCCATAGTGTAACAACAGCTCAGATAATTGACGCGGCTCGCATCCCTTCAACCCTCAATCTTGATGAATGCATCTTCAACCTCTCTCATGCCTTCCCATGCGAGCAGCTCCTTGACCATTGTGGTGGCGATTGCGTGTTTTTCGCCTCCTGCCTCCATCCCACCCATGGCCTCCACTTGAGCGACTTTCCCTGGACTGTCTCATGTTGACCATTGTGCCGGTCGGTGGCTACCGCTGGCATCTGCATTGTCTCTTGGGATTAACTCCCTCTTCCCCCTCCAGTCGGACACTGATGGGAATGGGGACTGTAGGCTGCCACAGACCTTAGAAAGCATTACACCAAAATGCACAACCTGTTACTGCACCTAGTGAAGCTACCTGCTGTTCTGCAGCCTGCTGTTGTTCTCCTGCTGTTCTGTTCACCTAATTTTTTGTAGGGTTGATGATGTACAAACTTGATCATGTCAATTGCAATGCACATACAGTACGTCCGCTTTTCACACACAACCGCTTTTCACTCGTAAGACATCACATAGCTTTGTCAGGAATGTATACTATTATAGGTGGGGGCAAATTCTTGTAGAGGCAGGAGGAACGCCATTGACGAACGCAGACAGAAACCCCTGTACTAAAGCACATGCTTCTTGAAGATTAACACCTACCCCGAGGAAGCCGTCATTGTTGTCAACAACTTTTACTTTTGTTGTCGGATTGTTGTCGGATTTTGTATGGTTGTTGTCGGATCCGACAACAACAGTACAAAATGTTTGTTGTCGGTTTGTTGTCGGATTTTGTACTGTTGTTGTCGGATCCGACAACAACCATACAAAATCCGACAACAATCCGACAACAAAAGTAAAAGTTGTTGACAACAATGACGGCTTCCTCGGGGTAGGTGTTAAGCTGCTCGACTGCTTATCCACCATGCAGTCGCACTGTTACGCTTCGCACAGTGGGACGCCACAACAATGTACCACGCCACAACAATGTCCATTACATATGTATGTAGTATACGTACGTAATCATTCCATTTCCATCACCGCCGCTGTATGTAACTCGTGATTATTTCGCCCTTGTGGCGACAGACAGTTTCGCTCGCAAAAAGTTTCAAAGACTGGTCCACCGGTCTGAAGCAGTTAGTTAGCCCAATCGTCTCACAATGGTCGAAATATATGGGCGCTGATTTAGGAACGGAAAGCCTTCAACAACTCAGATAGCTTCCTTCCATCCAAGTGTACCTGCTGAGATAGCGAAGATATTCCATTTATGGACAACAAAACAAAACGGAAAATAAAACCGACAACAACTGAACAAGTTGTTGGCAACAATGACGCAAGGTCGGCGTATGTGTTAATAGGCCGAATCTTTCCAATAATTTTTTTCCTCGTCATTATTCATGAGCTAATTTCATGAGTCTGTTGAGCAACGTGAACAATTTTTGCTTTAACTGCAACATGTAAGTACGTACTGTACTGTATGTCAATCTGTTTTCTGTAGTTGTTCAATAATGTACATAGGATTACATTCTGCATTTTTCGATGGCGTCAGAGGTAAAAAAAGCAAGGTTTTAGCAATTCTCTGTTGTGTAGTTCGCTGAGTAGTGATGGTACATATTTGAAAAGGCTGAAATTGCATTGGACCAGATTGAATGAAAAGCTAAATAGAATAGCCAACTCCAAGTATGTACTGTACACTACACACATATACGATGAAGTTGAATGTAATGTGAAATTTTTGAACCTTGATGTAGGCCTATCTGTTTCATACTATCGAAAGCTCGTGAACATAAATGGCGGTCCAGTAGTCGTATTCGATGGTTGCCTGCGATCACACATAATAAACAAACAGTGAGGGACCTGACAGAATGTTTGGTCAGAGTCCTTAATGGGTGACCATGCAAAGTCCGCGCCATAAAGACGCCAGCTGCCTTGGCCAACCCTCCCTCCGGTTTGATGATCAGATGACAGCCCTCTCCATCCAGGGGTCCGTCCTCCACTATTGCTGGCACCAAGCCCTCCCTCCACTTTGGTACTGGAGTTGTTGTTTTCTTTCCCCGCTGCTGTTCTGTATGTTTCTTCCTCTTCAGTCTGGAAGGGCAGCGCTTTTCCACCTTCGAACTGAAGTTTTTTTCCATAAAGTCGAACGTAACTCTACCTAGTTTGCGCATGAAGTCGGTGCCAAGTAGGCAAGTCTGCATAGTTTCCTTTATAACATGGAAGCGATGCTGTACTTGTTTCCCCCAATACTTACTGATAAACGTACAGCAGCTACATTATCTACTCTGTCCCCCGAAACGCTTTGTATGTTTATTGTAGGCTTTCCAATGTGATGCGCAGGCGTTTAGCTAACTCTGTGCTTATTAGAGATACTGTAGCTCCTGTGTCTGCTAAGACTTTGGTGGGTACACCAACACCCTGTATGTACGCCCTTAAGGCCGTTACTACTCCTCCTTCCCATGTGAGCGGCAAACCCAAAGCATTGTATGCCCTTCCGTTTTCCATTGTAATGTACATACCTGTCTTCCATAATGTACGTATTGTCCGTGCTATGCTGCCCACTATGTTGTGTATTTTAGCGCAAACTGATTGGCAGTGACTCAGGGCATGTCGACCAGCAGTAGCAGTGGAAACGAAAGCACCACCATATGATTGATGGGGCGATGAAAGAAGCGACAGAGGCGATAGAGAAGGATCAGGCAGAAAAGGATGCGCGAGAAGAACTTTACAAGGCAAAATTGATTGAGTTGTTGGCAGCCATGAGAGCAGTGCAGAACAAGTGGCAGAGACTGCAGAAGGAAGATGGGAAGACAATCCGGAATTGGTCAAGATCGCACATCGATGCACATCGTTTCACATCGATTCAGTTTCACATCAAAGCACTGGCGAACCAGGTAATGCAGCCGGGCGAAGATATGCCTGCGTTTGCCGCCGATTTAAACCGGATAGTATGCAATGCTTCTCCGGACTATGATGAGGAACACATCCGGAAACAGATGTGCACCCTCTTCATTGCAAAGCTCCTGTCCCACCTGAAGCTGCATGTGACCACCACCAAGCCAAGAAAGAAAGGAGCAAGAAAGGAGAAGAATTTGACAATGGGAAATCAGCAACATTTCAGTCGGAGTGGTGAGTGAACAAAGGGTGGGTGACAGAGGGCTGTCATCTGATCATCAAACCGGAGGGAGGATTGGCCAAGGCAGCTGGCGTCTTTATGGCGCGGACTTTGCATCGTCACCCATTAAGGACTCAGACCAAACATTCGATCCCTCCCTGTTTATTATTTCATTGTGATCGCAGGCAAGCATCGAATACAACTACTGGACCGCCATTTATGTTCACGGAGGCTTTTGGTAGTGTGAAACAGATACATCAAGGTTTTGCCCAGGCCAGGCCCCAGTCTTCGCATCCAATACATCAAAATGGAGCGGCCGTTCACCTCTGTAGTCTATAACACTCAAAAAGCTGTCTTGGCTCCACGCCTCCTAACAAACTGCAACATGTAAGTATGTACGTACTGTACTGTATGCCATGTCAATCTGTTTTCTGTAGTTGTTCAATAATGTGCTTACAATTACATTCTGCATTTTTCGATGGCGTCAGAGGTAAAAAAGTTAGGTTTTAGCAAGTCTCTGTTGTGTAGTTCGCTGAGTAGTGATGGTACATATTTGAAAAGGCTGAAATTGCATTGGATTGAATTTGAATGTAATGTGAAATTTTTGGAACGGACTAGGCTACGTAATGTGCTCAAAACTAAGCTGGCGCTTCTGAGTAAGAGAGTTAGTGTACCTCTATGTACCTCTATTATGATGCCAATACTCCTGCTTTGTTTTGGTTAACTCATTTTGCTGATACATGCTGGTGTGTTGTACTGTGTACAATACTGGTGTGTTCGTGTATTGTATGGAGCCTTGACGGAAGGAAGAGCGGCGCATAGGGCAGCCTGGTATACCTGATCTTTTGTCCGTTCAGAGGGAAGAGGGCTACTAGGAGTAGGCCTATCTCAGGACGCAGAGATTCTATTGTTGCGAAAAGGGCAAGTTGACCTTGGAAAGAGGAAGATATTTGCCTCGGTTGATTTGCAAGGAGGTGAGCATGGCAAAGGCATAGGAATGTACAAACGTGAAACGAAGAAACGTGAAGCATTTATAAGACTAGAACGCATACAGTACCATGAAACACTCACTGCAACAAGGCTTAGGTGGTCGGATTTACCCCTAAAGTACCCAATTGATCACACATGCACATGCATACCCATATGCACTTCGTTCATGTGATTATCGATGATGAAATTATGCGCCGAAAATTTATCTTCCCTCTTTCGTCTTATCAGCTCAGTCAGGCCATCCACGGTCAGTCCACTGCGTCGATGATGAGCGTTTCTGGCTTCCTCTTCGATCCAGGCTGAGCGATTTTGGGCTGTCGGCAGACTTTTAAGAAAGGGCTGCGTCGACTTTAGGAGTATCTCAGCGCGGGAATAGGGGGATGTGTGAAGGGATATAGTGAATGATTTGCATGAATTGCACAGAGATCCGGGTATGGGTTTGCTCTTGGCCGAACTGGTTGATGAGGTGACAGAGCTGTGTTGCCAACCACTGGGTGTAATGTGGAAAATGGCCGCTCCACTTATTGAATTCCGAGGTCAGGAAACGCGCCAGCAGATAAAGGATCAAAGAAGTTCCAAAGTGTTCAAATTGGCGTGTCACGTGACGCACGTGACACTATGGATGGATACAAGAATAATATGGTTACTATGTACGTAGGTACCTGCGAGTGGGCAGTGTGCCCACATTTCATTACAATACCGGGGTTGAGATGGAAGCATAACTTACAAAATCAAAACAATAGAAAAGACAATAGAAAAGCTTTTTTTGCATGGTTGGGAATTTTATTGAGAACAACTAAAGTAAAACCAGAATTGCTGGGACCCATGCATTATTTATCTCGAGAACTATGCGACGTAGAGCAAAGCGGTCAAAACTTCCACGGATAACTTTAGCTCGCCTCTCCAATAAAAAAACGGTTTTCTTCTATCTGCTCTCAGTTTCGAGATCTCGCCGATTTCCTTCAGCACTAAAATCGTGTCACCATTTGGCAGACGCTAAACCACGCAAACCACGACACCCCACGACCCTATACGCCCGATGCCCATTTTTATTGTTTTCATCACGTATGCATATTTCTACCACTTTTGATTTTTCGGGCGTTTGCGAGGTTTAGAATTGCCCAATGGTCCACGCCCAACTTGGCGATTTTAGAACTGAAGGAAATCGGCGAGATCTCGCCACTGAGAGCAGACAGACGCAAACGGTTTTGACCGCTTTGCTCTACGTCGCGTAGTTCTCGAGATAAATAATGCATGGGTCCCAGCAATTCTGGTTTTACTTTAACGCACTTATCGCATCCGTTACTTCTCCTCATCTTAAACCATGCTGGGTCGACCTCAACCGCATCAAGAAATATTACCCACCTGATAAACCTTAAAGTGCCGCCTTGCCCATTCAACCATGCCTACGATGCGCATCCAAGATTCGACACTTTTACCACCTTACAGTATTACAACCACCAAAGACACGACTGCGCCTTTTCAAAGCAACACGCAGATGGCTGACAAATTACCAACCAACGACGCAAACGCCAACCTTCAAACTTCAACCATACCGACGTTGAAGGCGAACACCCCAAGGCAAAGCGACCATCTTTAGATACAACCCAAGATACAATCTTCGCGCCCGCCCTTCATCTCGGACAAATTACAATCCACATCGGCCCTGATACTAAATATCTGCCCTGTAGTGAAGGTACAGGTTTTGTAGGTCACCCACCACCAACTTGTGCTGCGAGTGTTGTTTTGTTTTTCTACTTATTGACCACTTCGGTTGCTACTTTTACAAACATGATGCATGCAAAATACATGTTTGACAATTGGATTCACCTGGGGTTGCAAACAATTTTTTTCGAGTTTTACGAGAGCTGTCAAATAACATACTAACTGTCACCGTTCACTAACTCCGCTTTACCAATCCCACCGCAAACTGATTCTGACATCAAGACCACAATGCTTCGGCGACGGAAGTGTACAATCTCTTTCGTTCACACACCTCAAGAGCGGGAGCCAATATCGTTGGCCTAACCCTCATGAAACTCCGGGCTGAGTTGCCATCTCCAGTGCTGGTGTTCACCCTTCCAGGACACTCCCCTCATCCCGCCCTCACTCAAACCCCTTCTCGCCCACCACCCCCATGCTCCAATGCCCCACCCCAGCAATCCACTTCCAGTGCTCCAGCCCAACGGGCCAGTTCTCCGCCCAACAGCTCTTCCACCCCCGTTTTTTCCCTTCCTGAAGCGGCGTCGAACCCCACCTCTACCTCTGACCAATCCGCCGATGACCACCCGGACTCTACCTCGCAGTACAGCGAATACAGTGAGGACCCCAGTGAGCACCCCCTTACCCCCCTCCCTTCTTCAGAACATTTTGCAAGAGCTCAAGGACCTCCATACCTCCATTCGCCACCAACAATTCCACCAGCACCAGCTACCTCTACCACCTCCAGGCCATCCCGATCAGCCGCGATCTATGTGACCTCATTTGTATGTATGGGCTGTACCTACCTCATGTACAAGTTTTTCCTCATATGTATGTATGTATGGGCTGTAACTCATGTGATCACCTCAATACCTCTTGTGCATATACCTCTATTATATACCTGTATACCCTGTACTCAACATGTGTATTATCATGTTATGTATATTATCATGTGTCTACTATATTCTCATATGTACTATCACATATTCTCAGCTTACCCCAAACATACATATGTCGGCCTCAACAACCACACCAACATAACACCAACCACACCACACGTACTTCGGTTGTGCACGCCTTAATCGCTCTCACCCTCAACGCACCTCGTACTCAATGCACCTAGTAAGTACATAGGCCTACCATACATAACATACATAAATTTACAGTTTTTTCTTTTTTCTTCTCACCCCTTTTTTCTCTTTCACCCTCAAATATATGCTTCCAAACTCATCCCCGTATTGTAAGGAGTGTCACGTGCATCACGTGACACGCCACTTAGTATATAAGGCGCCGCACCATACGTACAGTGTTGTTTGTCAGTAACAGGTTGCAATGTGCAGTCAGAAGGCGAAGTAAATGCTCATCGCTACAACTCTGTCCATATCATTATACATTCATACTGCATTCAATACTGAAACGTTACATCACGCTATGGGGGGAGGGGGTATGGCTCAGCGTGACGATGGGGGAGGGGGTCTGACAGAGCAATTTCAGCGTGACGTACTTTATGAAGATACCCTATTTTCTGGTGTAAGGGTAGTGTTTCATTCTTGTAGGTTACATTATTCTTGGTACTAGTGTATTCCGTGAGTCACGCGCAGTAAAGGCAGCGAGAGAGAAAAAGCGTTCCGAGAAATAGACTTTCTGACGTATCCACGACGTGGCATACCTGTGTTCATCGTTTTATCAAAGCAGGTCAGCCAGCAAGTTGTGGAACACAATCATGGCCTTTGTCGCCGCCTTGAGAGTTGAGAAATGTGGACAAAGCGGGAATCACCTATTGTTCGTTCAAGCGTAAAATGATTTCACTACGGGAATTTTATGGCTTTTCAGCGAGGACCCCAAAAGGTGATGACTGGACAGAAGCCAAACGAACGGTCGTTTCGTGAATCTCGCTCGGCCCTACTCTAAACGACAACTCTAAATTTCCTTTTCGACAACTAAACGAGGCAGAATGGCACGTAGGGACCAACAAAGGTAGTATTCTCATTCTCTTCCTTATGCTTTCTCAGTCCCGGTGGAGTAGCAGTTGTGAAAAAATGCCTGTCCACGTGTCAGAGTTGATTATTCGCTGTCTCATTTGGGCTACTGTTTTCTTAGTTCAACGCGCTTAACGAACGAGCTATATCGCCAGTCAGTCAGATTTCTCATCCTCTCCTTATCCAGCTACAGTAGCTGTCATCCCTACGTACCACTTCCTACTCTACTCTGTCATCAGGCATGAAGAAATCGAACGCCCTATCTGCCTTCACGCCCTATAGCCCGGGTAAGGGCAGCAAACGCATCATCTCTGACATCGACGTCAAAGTCGACGTTGCCATAAAAAAGGGCGAGATCATCGCAACAGTGACGGTTGGCAAGGGCAACTACATAGCCCTCAAGGAGTGCCACGTACACGCTCTGCACGTCGTAGTGCCGGAAGCGGTCCAGATCACCAACAGCAAAGGCCTGATAGCCTTTTTGGACACCGAGCCAGCCGGATGCGATGTAAGTTGTTAACCTGTCCACCACCCTTAAATTTTTGTTTGCGTGTGTTGTGTTGGACTCTATGGAACTTTTGCGTTTTGGGACTGCAAAGTTCAGTGAAAGTGAATGTAGGAATAACCCACATTTGTGTTGTGATCGCAGGCAATCAGAAAATAACCAGCCCAACGTCTATCGTTTCCTTTGGCATTACCAGATGTACAACACTGCTACTACAGCCCTGATATTTACTGTAATGATTCGTGTATAACCACATGGGGGTGTCAAAAAATTAGTGGCCCATTTGGGGGGTTATATACGAGAGGGGGTTATACACGAAGGGGGTTATACACGAGTGCATTTATCAAAAGTGGGGTTTAGTGCCTATTATTTTTTCCGCGTCAGTAATTTAGGCTTGTTTGTACACTTCATGACATAGCAGATGCTTCAAAATTGCCTGACAAGATAATTACAACTTCTGTCTTTGAGCTAGAAAACGCTAAAGAACACCTCTTCATGCTAGCAAAACCTTCAATTTCTACCGATTTTTGCATGCTTCGTGTATAACCCCCCTGGGGTTATACACGAGTGCAATTGACGTTAGTCGCCGATTTGGGGGGTTATATACGAGGGGGGTTATACACGAAGGGGGGTTATACACGAGTCATTACAGTACAGGGTGTATCAGAATAAACTCAGCGGGTGTTTGTGCTTATATCTACCCTTACAATATATTATGCATATTATGCAGAACCAGAACACATGCTCATCGCGCGTTGGGATTACTGGTGCACACTGGTACAGGATGGGAACCAAGCTATTCTGTGATCGGCATCGGCGGACGTCCCAGAGTACTGAAGTCATTCAAAGAATGTATGGATATGCCAGTGAGGACTCTGGGTGAAAGGTGAGCTATAGCTAAAGTTCATCGACAGAACGGCTGTGTCGGCGATTCTTGGAACGTTGGAATCGGGAAAACAACTGAATCATAAGTCGCGCACTGTCCAAAGAATGAGTCAAAGAATGTGTCGACAATTATCATCACATTATTCCCATAGCATATTGTATGCATACATACATACCTATAGTCTGATCAGGGACGTTTCGCTATGGTGTAATGATGTAATTTATGACATACATGGCGTGATGTAGTTTATGTAACGTGGCGTAGACCACCTAGGTACTGTAAGAATCTTCCTATTTTCGTCCAGGGCTGGATTTTGGTGAGTTGGAGGGGGGGGGGGGGAGGGCATTGCTCTTCAAACTATCTGGCCCTGCATACCCCCATAACGGTAACGCCGATCATGAAGCACTATCGTGAAGCTTAATAGCAACTTTTTTCGCTCGTGAATCTGTTATCGTGAAAAAATTTCTGACTTTTTGGAAAAAGAATTTTTTTTGCAATTTTTTTTCAGGATTTCTGACGATTGGCTCGTGAAGAAAAAAAGGCTTAGTATGGACGATCCGATCGTGAAGCGGAGATCATTTGTATGGGATCGTTGATACGATCGTTGTATGGTTCACGATCCAATCGTGAAGTTTATATTGCTCGTGACTGCTTTTTGTGTAAAATTAAGATTTCTTGAGAAGTTGAACCTGTGAATTCACGAGCCGGATCGTGAAAGGGCCTTTTTTGTAAGCTGCCACATGCGTCGTATTGGTTATGTTGGCGGAGAAAGTGGAGAGTGCAGGGGCCACTGGTAAAGCGCCAGTGTGGTTGTTTTATGTCATCAACCTATGGTCCAGAAATCCATTGGTGTGCCACACTCTGATCTACTGGAACGATCGAATCCAGCCAGAATCTGTCCTCTCTGCCTTCTTACCTCAGCGGCAGACGGCTCTGACAGTGGTCACAGGCTACGAGTCGTAAACACAGATCAAAGAGCATGGTGCGCGCTTCTTCAGCTTTGCCAGAGATAATGAAGCATACTCGACAGTGGACAGAGTGAACATGTTCATCATGGTGTGCTCTGCAAAAAAGTTCGAAAAGGCGAATGTCATCAGCCCAATGAAGCACACGATCAGCAACTTCATCCTTTGCAACAACCATCACCATCCACTGGCCTGGAAGGGCAAGATGAAATGCCAATATCCATCTTATTTCATCAACAGACCCTAATTCAAAGTCAACTGCCTATTCAAGATGACCGTCCTAGGTCAATCTAACCCCTCCAAACCTACCCCTAGTCTTAGTTCCTCAAGTTCAGTGAAGGCTGTACCATTTAAGAGACGTTTTCTGTAAGGATTGAGAGTAGCCTGTAGTATAGGCGGAAGGGGGGTACTTTTTGTGAATCGAGATAATATGCCTATCAGATTCCCCATCAAAAACTGCATATGTTGATGAAGTTTTAGGAAAAAATTTTTTCAGGCATCATCGAGATATTGATGGGTAAAGGTGGGCAGGTCGCATTTTTGCCGTTTTTCAACGTTTTTAGCCATATTTCAGCAACCGCAGGGCTTAGAGGGCTACAATTTGGTACACACATACATCCCATAGGGACCCAAGTCTGGACCAATTTTGAGCCCAATCGGCCAGCTGTGTGGTGAGATATAGCGTCACAAAGTGCATTTTTGCATATTTTGCACCTGTTGCAAATTTAGTTTTTTGAATACCACGGCGCGAATACATGCCCTGCACGGGGTAAAATTTTGACAGCAAGTAGAGAAGGGTTAGGCCTAAAAACTTTAGTACTACCGCAAAAAATCTCTATAATTGGAATTGGGACTACAGTCCTCTCGAATAGTGAAAAATACAGCAAAAATTTTCCCGCCTTTTTTATTTTTCAAGATAAATGAGCAATACCACTGAAACTTTTTTCTCGTAAGTAGCCTATCTTATGTAGAATTTGATGTAGATTTCAAAAATAAAATTGTTTTTTCCAAAAAAATTTAACCCTTACCCAAAATTCACAAAAATATACTACTTTTGCAAAATTATATGCTAGGGGTTAAATTTTTTGGGAAAAACAATTTTATTTTTGAAATCTACATCAAATTCTACATAAGATAGGCTACTTGCGAGGAAAAAGTTTCAGTGGTATTGCTCATTTATCTTGAAAAATAAAAAAGGCGGGAAAATTTTTGCTGCATTTTTCACCATTCGGGAGGACTGTAGTCCCAATTCCAATTATAGAGATTTTTTGCGGTAGTACTAAAGTTTTTAGGCCTAACCCTTCTCTACTTGCTGTCAAAATTTTACCCCGTGCAGGGCATGTATTCGCGCCGTGGTATTCAAAAAACTAAATTTGCAACAGGTGCAAAATATGCAGAAATGCACGTTGTGACGCTATATCTCGCCACACAGGTGGCCGATTGGGCTCAAAATTGGTCCAGACTTGGGTCCCTATGGGATGTATCCGTGTACCAAATTGTAGCCCTCTAAGCCCTGCGGTTGCTGAAATATGGCTAAAAACGTTGAAAAACGGCAAAAATGCGACCTGCCCACCTTTACCCATCAATATCTCGATGATGCCTGAACAAATTTTTTCCTAAAACTTCATCTACATATGCAGTTTTTGATGGGGAATCCGATAGGCATATTATCTCGATTTACAAAAAGTACCCCCCTTCCACGTACTATGCAACCGCTATAGAAAACGTCTCTTAAATTTTCTTTTCCTGTAGTGTACATTTTTAAAATCAATTAATTCTTGTATCCCCAAGCTTACAAAAAAATCAACATCCATTATTACACCAACCCTGAACTGCATTGCCTATGAAAACATAGTCTAGGAAAATAATCTGTCCCAGAACCGTAATTTATTTACAATGTATTGTACTTTTTGTATTCAATTTATCTAAAACCAGACAGATCTGCACAGGTTTTTCATGTTATTTTCATACTACCCATTTGAGAGAGCCTTCCCTTTTTAGTTTTCCATAACTGTAATTTTGACTTATGATATTTGGTATTTTCTAATATTTGGTAAAGTGTGTAGCATTTGGTATAGTCTGTAGTGATATTTAGTGCTTTATCTTGCAGTAGAAAGGAACCGCAGAACACTTTCCACACATCTCACATTGTGCTTCCTACAGGCTGCATGCAATAAAGTGGCGGAATTTTATTCTCTTCACTAGCACGCTAAGATTCTGTGTGTGGAGCAGTGGCCGGGAGGCAATGTAACAAGCTAACACCACTTCCATTCAGTGTGCATGTTTTCCCCCTTAGCCGCTAGTGGCAGATTTACAAGCGGGTCCGTGTCTGCGTTCCATTCCATCCTGAAATGAATACTTTCCTTACAGAGCAGTCGATACCTATGCACTGTGCAACCTCCTGCCTTGAGCAATGCAGCGTGCAGCCTTTCATCACTATTGTATAGGCAATATTACCAATATGAACGCGAGTGCCAAGCCAACAAAGGAACAAGAAGAGAAGTGGACCTGGAATTTTTAGCATCGTGGTTTATTGGAAATTGGCTTATATGGCATCATGATTTGCTTGGTCATATTTCATTTTAATGTTAGAATCATGCTTTCAAAAGGGAGCTATATGTATGTATGTGGTGAAGGATTAGATAAAAAGGAGGAGCGGCTTCAATTTCATTGTGTCCAAACGCTGCACCAGAGGCCATGCAGTGTATGGCATTCCATGTACAACATAGTCGAGCACGTCTGGGCATCCACAACAAAGGCAGTCGTTGGAAAAACATTTCCTACTATGCTGCCTGGCAAAAAGGTTCTGCCCACTTTGCAGACGCAGCTGTCAGAAGAAGAACGACAAGACAAACCACCATCAAATGCAAGAGTGGTGTACTGGTTTGTGGCAGAGGTGGAGCATATAATTCAGCTGCCACATTCGGAGTCGCTTCATGGCACCCTGGTTGCCGCCAGTACTTTGTACAACGAAGGACGGGCGGCTGTATCAACAGCGGTCCTTTATTACCTCACCCTATTGACCCCGAACTGTCACGGTTGTGTCAAAATTAAGACGGTGTTGCCTTCGCCTACAACTTTCCAGGTACAATGAGTCGGACCGGACTTGGATTGGAAATGTGTCGACCGGACTTATTTGACATTTACTGCAGTGTATGACAAGCATCGCATGCACCGGGTTTGTGCCCACGCGAGCCAGCACCCAAGGATGGACGTGGAAATGATCCAGCAGCCAGTGAAAAGTGACTGCCTGCCAGCCGACCAATCTGCAGAACAGGCAGTGGATGCGAACAGAACAGGCAATAGATGATTTGTACATGTTCCCTAAAAGCTTCATTGCTTTTCCTTGTCCAAAGATTGAAGACAATTACTTTTATTTGGAAATCAATGGCCAGGAAGAAGCAATACACTTGCCAAAACAATGCTGAAATTACGACAGGTGAGCGTTATGTATTAACGTTATTATAGCCTTTGCATAACGCGATATATTTTTATCGCGCATTTTGCAAACGCATATGTAGAGTAGTGTACAGTTATGTGCTATCGGTCAGTCCGGTCCAGCAGTATTATAATAATACTAGTATCATAAGTTGGCACCAATTTTGTGTTTTGTTACAGCTACATACACGTATGTACGTAAGTACATACTTTTATGAATAAAGAGTGGACCGGATACAGCTTGGGAGATAAAGCGAAAAGCTCGTGCTTGTGATAGGGAGTTGAGAGGTGAGGTGGGAGTGAGGGAAGCGCTTCACCTGCCAGATGGGTCTCGGCTCAGGTTTCAGCGCCCTGGGCGAAAAATGAATAAAAGCAGAGAAAAGCAAGCCTTGAAGCAGAGAGAAGCAAGTCGTTCTGTTGACGACAAGGGCACGGGAGGCGTCCCCCCCCCCCCCGGACCAGCGGCATGGAGTTGGCTTCTTGGCTGACATTCCGCGCCTCAATGTGGCATTGATGCGCGCCCGCCAGGCGCTCGTTATTATTGCCGACTTCGATTTCTTGGGCGCCGGAGACGAAAATTGGCAACTTTTTCGTGTCGATTTACAGGATCGTGGATTGTTGGTTCATGCTTCGGACATCTTGCAATGGTCGGCGCGAGTATTCAAGGAAGCCGCCAAGAAAGGAGTACGTAGCCTACATCGGCTAGTGTTGCTTTTTGGAAGGCTTCATTGATAGAAGAATATTGACTATGGCAGGGCAGATAGATAGCGAAAAGGACTGACACATTTTATGGGATAGTAGCCTACATAGTACTCTAATGTGTCAATATTCAATATGTGTCTCATACATAACATACTGTGTCTCATGTAGCCTGTGATAACTAACTGTAGCTTTGCTTTTACCGCCGAAGTATTTGACAAAATTTGACAGTATTTGCCAAAACGTATTTTTGACAAAACTGCGGAAAGTTTTAAGAGGCCAATATACTATTTCGGAACTTGGAAGGGAACTTGTGATCGCAGGCAAGACTAAGCGCCAGCCTGTTGTGTTCTTTTCTTCATGGTGAAAGAAATGATTCCCTCTTAACTTACGACTTGGGTACTTAATGGTGGGGCACTCGGTCGATTATGCATGGAGCTGGAGCCCCATAATATTAGGCTGGCACCTCAAGTCCTGTGGGAATTGAGCGAACAGTTTGGACACAAATTTGCGAGAGAGTTCTCGATACCGAGACTTATTATATGAGTGTTTTGTTGTGCATTTTGAAAAGTACGTGGCATTACGGAAGTGACACCACTTCTGGGTACTTGCATGTTGACTCTCATGAGTGTTGAGTATCCATCTGTGTGCATTGCTGTTTTATCCTGATCTTCATACATTATGTATATGGAAAAGAAGCTTTGCTTGCCTGCTTGTAATACTACATATTTATTTTGTGCGAATTGTTCTTCCATAGGTATACCTTGCATGATACCCATTCAAACTCCAATTATAGAACACAAAAACCAATCATATCCTGATATTTGCTAATCACCTATCTACCGTAATACTGTATTCGCCTTACCCCATAAGAGGAGGTGCCGTTTTCGCCCTCCTCGCCGATTTTTTGAGCTGCAGTTAGCAAACGCGTAAAGCCGAAGCAATTACTTTTTCAAAAATATACCAAAATAGCAAAAAAAATTGCTTCGGCGTGCTTTGCGCGTTTGTTAACTGCAGCTCAAAAAATCGGCGAGGAGGGTGAAAACGGCACCTTCTCTTATGGGGCAAGGCGAATACTTGCTTATTCACATATTCCAGCACCAACCTTTAGAATGTATCCAAATTCTACTCTACCAATACGTACTTGTATGATCATGGTGCATTCACCAGACGTCCGTAAATCCGTAGGCCCGTTCGTCCGCCCATTTGTCAACCCATAATGTGTTCGTCAGTCCATCAATTTCAGTGTCATTCCATTCTCTCTGAAAATTATTATCACATTTATTTAAAATTTTAGTGCCCACACAGCTGGTTTTATGTATGTGTTTAGTAACCAGCATCTGTATGAAATGCAATTGGCTTACCCTTCTTTGAACGGCGACAAGATGTGGATAGAACCCTCTTTCAGCACAATGCAGCGCTGCTCACTCAGCTTCCCCTCATCAACTTCTGCACTCAATTTGTCATCCTCCGCTTCTCTGTTTGATGATTTTTTCCTCCGTTCGATGATTTTGCCTCACTTGTAAGAAAACTGTGAGAAAACCCACTTGTACCCTTGTGAGAAAACCCACTTGTACAGGTGGCTTCGATCGCCTATTTCTTATTGTCAGCGGCTCACGTCCCGCGAGATTCTAAATGACGCAGGAAGCGAGGGTTGGCAAGAACAAATGGGCGTTCGAAGCCACCTGAATAAGTGGGTTTTCTCAATGAGGAGGCAAAATCGCGTCAAGACTTGGGGGTGGAATCGATTCGTCTTCAAAAACTGCATATTCTGACCGAAGGAATTTTCAAAAATCGATTTCTTCCTTCACTATGGAAAAATCTTTGCCGCATCTGCCCTTTAAAGGCGGGGGGTAACGTTAGGGTTCCAGCAAGAATTTTCAAAAATGCACACCACCATTGAATAGAGAATTTTTTTCTGCCCATATGCGTCATATGTCAAAAAGTTGTAGCTATGACCGTTTTTGAGTAACATAGGGTTTTCGATGTCACTTTCCCATAGCTGTGGACTATTGAAATCCCATAGTTGCGTTTTGCTGTCTGTCGTGTTGATGGCGCAGTTTATGAACAAGGGGTATGGACAGCTCCAGCTGACCCTGAACTCTGTTTTTCTACCATCGTTCATTCGACTTCAGCATAGGAATGATCATAGTCCTTTCATCATGGTCCATAAGAGCGTGAATATAAACTGCGCAATCACGATGATTGGTAGCAAAACGCAACTATGGGATTTCAATAGTCCACAGCTATGGGAAAGTGACATCGAAAACCCTATGTTACTCAAAAACGGTCATAGCTACAACTTTTTGACATATGACGCATATGGGCAGAAAAAAATTCTCTATTCAATGGTGGTGTGCATTTTTGAAAATTCTAGCTGGAACCCTAACGTTACCCCCCGCCTTTAAGTATCACGCCAAAACTTCAGTCAAAAATTTTATTACTTTACGCAGCTATCCATGACCCCCTACCCTATGTTAACCGTTACGATTCCGTTACATTTGGGTCAGACCCCCTACCCTTGTTCAGAGCGTAGTGTAACTTATGGAAACCCCCATTTTTGCGTTCGTGCGTGTACAGTACTTTGGGAAATCGTTTTATCTCAGTTCATGGCTACAGTACATTATATCTCAGAGTATCTTATTCATTTGCTTACTTGTTATATCCTCCTTGATTTTATCATTCTCCTTTTTGTGGTGGTAATTCTCTCTGTTTTGACGGTAGATTTTTCTGTCCTGATGTCTGCGCCCGCGATGATGATGTTCCTGTTTTTCCTGAAGAATGTACATATACAGTATCCCGGACATTTACATAGGAACCATGTGGGTGGATGCGCTATGGTTGCCTACAAAACATGTTGACCACGCCAAACAATGTACAATACATACGTGCACACATCAATTTATGGACTTTGTCCTGGCATAGTATGTTGAGTGAATGGTCTTACCTTACCTTCTTGATTCTTAGTATAATTGGGATCTTCTCTCCTCTTCCATAGGGTCCTTTGGAGGCGGGGTATTTCTCATTTTTCAAGCAGTCGAAAAGGAACTCACTTGTAGCAGAGCGCGCATGTGTGGAAGCGTACGTTTTGTATATTTTTTGGCTTTTATTTCTTGAGTGTAGATGGGTCCATTGAGGGCAGACTTCCCAAAACCCTTTTACTTCGTCTACACTGGCCAGGTTTCAGTATTCAGTGCGATCGATCATAGTATCAACATGGGCTCTTGGTATCAACAATAGCCGCGTGTATGTACGCAACAATAGTATCAAAATAGGTCGCGCTAGGTCGCGCATGTGTATACTACGGCGCGACAATATCAAAGAGGTCATCACCGCAGTCGTGTCGCCGTATATGTAGCTGTGTCAGCAAGATGTCGGGTTAGGTAGGTAGCATGTACGTAGTAGGTATGTAATCAGTTCATGGCATAATGCATCCTAGAGTGTATGTACACAATTAAGTTTTTGACGGGGTAGTTTATCGCTTCTTCGCGACACTCCCCACTATTTCGCCCTTGTGGCGACACTCCCCCCCTCCCCCCCCCCCCCCCGGCGAGAATGACGAGGGGCCCAAGGGAAGAGGCCGGTGCCCACAGGGTCAACGAAGGTTGTATCCTCTTCCACTAAGTTGGTTGGCAGATTTTTCTTTGTTCATTTCCGTTATTAGATAGGGCAAGTGTAGGTAAACGGGTGTTCTGTTGTTCAGAAAACGTGTTTCGTTTTATTATCTGATCGATCTTTCTGTCCCATCGCATTTACCACCATGAGAACTGGTTTGTTCTGCGCCTTATCTTAGCTATGCCGCACCGTCTTATGTGATCGCAGGCAAGAGCACAAGGTAGCAGGGAAAGGGAAGGGAACTTTACTTTTACCTGAGAAGCTTCCATTCATTCCGGCCCAACGCAAACAGACCCGACAAATCTCACCCACTGGATGACATTGCAGGACTTTGTTCTTCAATACAGCTCAGCTTGTGATAATATAAATAACAAGGCACATGAATTTCATGACGGATTGCTCGAAAATCCAACTGCAATTATACGTGATTACACTGGAGATCAGTCCATCGTCGCAGTCAAGCTGGGAGGTGTAGTTGGATTAAAAAAAATTGCACAAGTAGCTACTCACAAGCGACTAGTTCACTCCTTGGATGGACCTACCACATCATGTATTCCAATCAGGCTGCACAATCTCAACCCGCGCCAAGGCTTTTGCAATGGCACATGGCTGATCCTCACTCACTGCACTCCGTTCCTTCTGCAGTGCAAGATTGCCACCGGTAAAAAAAGCATGGTTGCATTGCATGCTGTATGTATGTACATTGCGTATTCTTCTCCTATGCTCACTGTGTCTTCTGATAGAAATAGAGATTTACACAAATTACGTGCATAATTGTATGTACATAATTGTAAGTACATATCAGGGGACAAGGCTGGGATGAATGTGGTAATTCCGCGGCTGGAGCTGACGTGCAAGGAGAAGCATTTCCCGATCCAGTGGCGCCGTCGCCAGTTCCCTGTCCGCCCTGCTTTCGCCATGACCATCAACAAAAGTCAAGGTCAAACGTTGATAAAAGTAGGTGTGTGGCTTGAGGAGCCATGCTTCACTCACGGTCAGCTTTACGTGGCTGCGTCACAGGTTGGCGATCCTGCGAATCTGCACTTCGCCATAAAGAACTCGCACTCACGTGTGACGCGCAATTAGTTTATAAGGAGGTGTTTTAACTCTAAGCTACTGGTATGCTGTGTACGTACTAGTGTTGTCAACTTGGGTCTTTTTCGAACAGGTAAAGTACGGGTAAAATTACCCAGCAACGCATCAGGCCAGGTAAAGTCAGGTAACTTTACCCAGCACAAGCCCATCCAGGTAAAGTAAACTGCATCTGAGAAAGTTACCCGGGTAAAATCGCACCTGGATTTTCCCCATATTTTATTCACATATGGTCAAAATAATTCCGTAGTTAGGTGGCTACCATTGATACAATGAAATTTATGCACCACTGCACCGTTCTGAAGGTGTCAGTAACTGCTTTATATTCCTAAACCACACCAAAAGTTACATCTTGAAAGACGTCTTTCTATGAAACTACAGTATTTCTTGAAATGAGCTTCCTTCTACATGCTTTTACCTGGGTAAATTACCCAGGTAAGTACTGAAGAGTGGGCAGACTTTTACCCAGGTAAGTACTACATACTTACCTGGATGACCTTCGATTTTACCTGGTAAGGCCATTTCAGCTCTGGGTAAAAGTAAAGCTAGGTAAACGTTTTTCGCTCTGGGTAAAGTAAAGTAAAGTTACCCGGCCAAAAATCAGCCAGGTAACCCAGGTAAAGTTACCCAGAATTTTACTCTGACATCACTAGTACGTACATACATGGTCTTCTGTGTGTTCTGCTTCGGTTTCGGTTAATAATTAATTGAAAGTGCTGTGATCTCTGATTGCGCTGTGCGCGTTTCGCATGCGTGTTATGGTGAAAATGTGCTGTTGAATGGACTTCTGTGCTGTTGTTGAAATGTGCTGTTGCAGTGTTGATATGTTGTCGAGATCTTGTGCTTCTACAGAAGATGACTACTGAAGGCCGGGCATGACAAGTTGGAGCCTAAATTTCATCGCAAGTGCAGGGTAGAGCAACTCGGAGATCCTGATCTGCTAACCTTTGGGATTCACTGGAAAAGGATCATTTCTGGGTACATCAGCGATTGGTGAAGAAAATCGAGCCTCCTCAACCCACCCACCCCAACCCAAAGCGCGCATTCATTTTTTTTACACTTGGTTGATCAATGGCCAAAGCAAGAACAAAGGGAAGCATCATGGCTAAGCCCGCCTATGGAAAGTAGTTGGAAGGTCTTTGCTCTATCTTTGCGCTGGGTTCTGCGAAGGACAGTCCGTGGTTTTATGCAAACGCCAGGCCCTCCTCCCGAGAAACCTCCGAATCTGGGCTGCAATCCACTTTGTTGGCCACCAACATGCACACATAGCCCTCTTTATCCACATAGGAGTTATGTTTTTGCGACCAGCTGGGCAGATGACGGAAGCTGTGTCGACGAGAATTAGCGTCATACACCAGCATCACTCCTTGCCCGCCCCTGTAGAAGTTCGGGGTCAGCGTACGAAAGCGCTCACTTCCACAGGGTTCATACCGTGTCTTGAATGTCTCGAACGTCTCGAAATTGTCTTTAAATTTGAAAAGTGTCTTGATTGTCTTGAAAATGTCTTTAAAAGTGATGGGTGTCTTGAAAAATTTAGCACTTTTTTTCTGAGTTGAGTGCGAATGGATACAAAAATTTTTCTAGCGCACTGTGTGGAGTCACAAATTTTTTCTTGCGTGGTCTGTATGTGTGGTTTGGCGGGAATTTAGTAGGGGAAGGCCGTGTATGAGCAATGTGAGAGTGAGAGTGAGCGTGCAATATTGCGAATGAATGGCTGTGCTACTGTGAATAATATAGCGAATAGCGATGGATCTACGTTAATCAGTAGTCAAGGGTGTGGTAGTGTACCTTTTTGAATCCTGGTAGTATTTTGATGACTTATACCCACAGTGCGGTTCATCTACTGCTATCTGTTCATGTTTAGACGATTTTTATGGGGATTTGTGTATGCATTTTCAAAAAATTTTCACCTTCAGCGGGACCAGGGGGCTCTGCCCCCTGGACCCCCGCTGGGGGCTTCGCCCTCAGACCTCCATTAGCCTCCGGCGGCTGGGGCTCCGCCCCAGACCCCGTTGGGGTTCAATTCGTACTCCCTACTAAGTGTCTTTAAAATGTCTTTAAAACGACTGAGGCCACCTTGGTATGAACCCTGCTTCCAGCTGTGTCCCATAAAATGGTTTGGTAGTTTTCATTTTTATGTACTGTACTTTGCATCAAGTTTCACGTCCTACACTTAATTGCAAAATTGCACTTATCACAGGGCACCCATTTATTCGTCCAATAGGTACCTACCATACATACGCCTAATTATCAGCAATAAATTTATGTATCTCAGTACTTGATGCTATACTACTCTGCTCCTTCAGGCTCTGGCCACCCATGTTCAGATCCTGCAACACCACTAGAGCACAGCAAGGATGAAGAGGAGGAGGACAGTCCTGTAGAGCTGGACATGCTGCCTGAAGGAAGAAGGCAGTCCACAAACGTCCTGTTCCCGGCGGTGGTTGCCAGTCTCCTCCTGATGATGGTCGGTCGGTGGCGCTGTAGCCCTCAGCACTGATCTGCATCTGTGTAGTGGATGGATGGGTGCGAGGTAGTCCTTGCCATGCTTAGCCTTTGGGAATGAATACATCACCAATGTCTCAGTGGTTGGGGCAAGGACCAAATTTGTTGTCAGGCTGACAGGGTTCTGGTTGCTGACATGCTTCACAGCTGCCCCATCTACTGGAGCCCGCTTGTAGATTTGCCACTTTCCTCTCTTCAGGTTACCAGTAAATTACCGGTACTTTTACTGGCTTACTGGCAAAAATATTGCTGCCCGTAATTACTTTTACCCAGGGTTGCCTATCAAAATTAAATTTTAATATAATATATGATATAAAGACTCAATTTAATTTTAATATAATATGATATAGTGATTAGACCTTTAATTTAATTTGATATATTGATAATTTTGATATAAGAAGACGAATTTTTATGCATCCACGAAGAAAATAATTGTTTACACATGGGCCTAAATAACATCGGTGAGGCATCAAACATTTTAATTTAGGTTGTTTCAAACACCATTATTGCTCTCAGATACAAGTGTGTGCAGCACAGAATTCCTGCAGTTTTCACCTTTCTCAAGTGAAATATAGCTCGAAATTACTGTACTATCAAAATTAATTTTGATAATTTTCTATTAAAATTAGCTCTTTCAATTTTAAAATAATATAATATGATAATAGCACGCCCTGTTTAATTTTAATATAATATAATATGATTATTAAAACTCAAAATGGCCAAGTTAGCAATTATAATATGATAATTTTGATAATGTTAGGCAACCCTGCTTTTACCTTACTTTTACTGGCAGTGCTGCCGGTATTTTACTTTTACTTTATTGGCTGGCTAATTTTTTTTACCGGTACTGGCAAAATTTTTGTAAAAGTAAAAAGTAAAATTTGGGCGTTGTTCTCTAATTTAGCCCTTTGGTGGAAAGATTTTTAGTGAATTTACTGACGCATTTCCAGTTGGGAAAAGAAAAATTTTCTTTGTAACAAGTCATTGTAGATTCTCTGATCATGTCACCGACTCCTCCATCCAGCTACATTACGTACAAACGTACATAACCTATAACGCCTAATGTAGGCCTAAAACGCGCATAGCATGCAGGGAAGGCCTGGGACCACTATGGTTCGTCATGTTGGCCCATGTGAACGATATGCAGAAAGTAGTATGTAGAGGTTGCAAATGAACGATACCTGTACTTACATGTACATACGTATTGGTGTTGGAGCGCCCTTCATTCCTATGTTTTGGTAGGTAGACTTTGAAAGGTTTAAGGTGCTTCTAGTATAGCCAAGCCTTATGTATGAAGGAAGATTCACCCGAATACAATAAAAAAGAAAATTGACAACCAGAAAAGCATTCGTAGTCAACAGGAAATATGGCCATAAAATTTTACATTTTTACTTTTACTTTACTGGTTACTGGCAAGGTTTTACCTTTTACTGGCAGTTTGAAAGCGCCAGTACCAGTAACTACTTTTTACTTACTGGCTATTTTCCATTGAAAAGGTATTTACCTTTTGCTTACTGAAATTTTTGAAGGTGCCAGTAACGGCCACTAGACAAGACCACAGTATATGCGTAGGCCTACATTACATTCTACATAATGGAAGAAAACAATACGGCAGCATTATCAAGCTCATTTTTCGTCTTTTTTAGGATTTTTTCAAGAAAGAAGGCATCCGCACGACTGAATGGCCACCGGAGTCCCCGGACCTCAATAATTGTATGCATTTTGCATTCATCCTCCACCTTTCTGCATAGCAGCCGTTAAACATTGGCATGATGGGATCAGTGTTTTACTCGCCATGTACAGTATTTGATACTGTTTGTTTGCAGGTATTGAGTCGGTTTGGAGTCAAATGAAAAATCATCTCAGGCGTAACACGTCAAGCTGGGGCGGCTGTGCAGGCGGCAGTTCGTTCGTACCTTTTTGGCAAGCCGTAGGGTATTGCCTAAACCAGTAGTCCGGCGTTTTCGACAAGGTGTCTTGCATATTTTGAGTAACTGTTGTAAAGTTTTATTGCGAATATTAGTAATTGCCAAAAAAGTTGTTCTGTCCGTTTGGCAAAAACTAAATCTCGCAAAACAATAAATTACCCACGCCAGAGCTTTTGCATGTACTCCTGTATTCCACGTGAACTACTTTTAATACACGTTTAACTGCCGCGAGCGGGGCCGCCTCAGCTTGGCGTGAAAGTGAAGCCGATAAACGCGGCCGACGCCAAACTGAAAGCTGGGATCAGGGATTTCTGGAAGAACAAAATGACTCCAGCACAGTGCAAACGATATGTACAACACACGAAGAAAATGCTGCCTGTTGTCATCGAAGTGAAAGGAGGTCCAACAGGAAACTAGGCCGGGCGTTGTTTTGTTACATTATTACTATGCTGTAATTACTTTTATGATGCTATTGATTGACAGTGTTGTACTGTACCCAGAGCTTGAATATAATTTGCGTTTACTACTACACAATGTGCCGCTTTGTCGGACAAAATATTTTGTGACTGATGAAAACTTTGCCGTGACTTGAGTTGAAATAAAAAGCAAAGGATAGAAAGACGCGGCGGATTATTATGAACACTTGCCCCACTGATGCGTCGCCTTCAAGTAGAAGTGTGATGAGCGATGTGCAATGTCAACTAGTCAACTGCGCAATGTCAACTGGGGAAAAGCGTCAGGTAATGGCCCTGAAAAGAATGCATTGCAAAAACTTCGAACTTTCAAACATACAAATTCTTAGGCTTTGGCTTAGGCTTAACTTTGATCACCCACCACTGCTGAACAAATGGGAACTGCGCAATGTCAACTGGGGAAAAGCGTCAGGTAGTGGCCCTGAAAAGAATGCATTGCCAAAACTTGGAATTTTCAAACATACAAATTCTTAGGGTTAGGCTTAACTTTGATCACCCACGACTGCTGAACAAATGGGAGCTGTGCAATGTCAACTGGGGAAAAGTGTCAGGTAGTGGCCCTGAAAAGAATGCATTGCAAAAACTTCGAACTTTCAAACATACAAATTCTTAGGCTTTGGCTTAGGCTTAACTTTGATCACCCACCACTGCTGAACAAATGGGAGCTGCGCAATGTCAACTGGGGAAAAGCGTCAGGTAGTGGCCCTGAAAAGAATGCATTGCCAAAACTTGGAATTTTCAAACCTACAAATTCTTAGGGTTAGGCTTAACTTTGATCACCCACGACTGCTGAACAAATGGGAGCTGTGCAATGTCAACTGGGGAAAAGTGTCAGGTAGTGGCCCTGAATAGAAGGCATTGCCAAAACTTGGAATTTTCAAACATACAAATTCTTAGGCTTAGGCTTAGGCTTAACCAGTACTGAATATGACTGCCAAATCCACTACTTTATGAGAACGTATGAGAACTGAAAAACGGAGCGCCAGTACATAAGGTTCTCATTTATGAGAACTTGTGAGAATCTGTTCTCACAAAAGTCAACCGTCACTTCAGCAGCTGCTGCTCTGTTCTTACGTTGTTCTTGCTTGGTGATGATGAATAATAAAATAAAAATGATGGAAATGAATAAAAAATATTGAATAGTGTACCGTAATTCCTATGCGTGCGCTTATAGCCGCATTTGAAATGGTTCCTCCGTCGGCTCAACGAAAAGTCGACTACGCAACGCAACTCAGAGTCAGACCAGTGACTTTCCGGCGGAAATTTCATGGAGATTTGGTTTCCCCCACGGCCAAAAAGGGGGCGGACGCGGAGAAAAAGGCGATTTCGTGCCAAAGGACTGAAAAGTGCGAGCTTTTATTGTGTTTTCGACGGCTTCGCTGCCGAAAAATGGTCTATTTCGTATTATGTCGGCGTTTTTTGCTGTTGCTGTTGTGCGACCGTTTTGTGTTCGTTGCAGCTGGAAACAGCGATTGCAAGGGAGCCGAAGGCCTCATTCGACGATGAGACGTTGTCGGGGCTCGAAGGAATGGGCTAATCGGCCCGGCTCAGCCAGGATTTCACCAGGCGTACTCTACGTACAGGTAGGCCTGATTTATGCTACCCGGTTGCGACGCATTCCGTCCCAGATGTCCGTGCTTTGTGAGCGCTGTTTTGCGTTATGCTGCTGAAAGAATCTGGCGAGATACGGGCGTGCTACCGTCCTGTCCGCTTCTCTCGCGTCTACTCAGCTGGCTGACGCAGGCGCGCGATGAAAAAGCGACGCCGTTACGTGTCATTTGGCCTGCGTCAGGCACGCTGTTGTAGACGAAGAGAGGTCGACGCTGGGGAGAAGAGCTGTCTGTATTTGTTCGTAATAGTCTACTCCTCGCTCTCATGAAAGCGGAGGCACGCAATACGAGCGCTCAGCCTTCCCTTCGGCACCGACTATACTATGTATCTTTATTGTGCTGCCCCCTGTTTTGCGTGCTTCCTCTACGAACAGTAATCACGTAATTTGCGTGGTGTTTTCTGCTCTTTCAGTACTGTCCTCTTCCTGGAACCGACGCTCCGCAGAGAGGCATCGACTCGTATCCTTATCTGCTGTGAGAGACCGGCTCTGTTCTGGCTGAAGCAAAGGTGAATGGTGTGTTTGCGGAGAAGGCGACGAGTGTAGAGGCAATGGGCTCCTTGCCTTTCTGCGTCCTCCATCTCTGTCGCTTCCGCGCAATTCGATGCGCCTATGTACATTATGTATGCATCGTCCGTCCAGCAACAGTTAGCTCTGGACGCGTAGCTCGTGCTGCGAGGAATAGAAACTCGTTCGCGATTTTTATGTACGTCTCCTGTTTACCGCGAGCATATACATATTGCGCAGCGCGGCCTATGGCGGAGAGACAACTCTCGCTGAACGGACTGCTGTAGTCTATACGTGTTCGCATGCTATGCTGAGCGACTTTCCTACGTGCACATAAAAGGCCCCATCATCTTTGCTTTTAGACTTGTTAGACACCTACCTGTCCAGCTATAAGTTGGCCTGACGGTCAGCGACGCAAGCTCGTTTCATTCTACTCTGCGCCGCGTTACTGGACCGAACAGCGGAGGCTGGCTGGAGGGACGGCTGGACTGCAATACAATCAGACTTCCCAATCCATTGGTGAGGCCGCGTTCACGCCCGTATCCACTACAGTCCAGCCACAAAGAGTTGGCTATATGGAACTCAAGTCGTGTTGCGTAAAATAGGTCCGCAAATGCGGATTCTCTGTGTTCTTCGAGTTACTCATGCTTTGTAGAAGTGCATGCAAACTGCGCAGGACGACTTGAGTCTCATAGCGAACTCTCTCTGGCCAGACTATAGACGCAGTTGCAGAACGGGACCGGGCGTCCCCTTTTGTTTTTCGTGTAAGGTACTGTGGGGTAAACCAGGACACGGGGGTAAACCCGAACACCTAGTATATCTCAGCAACCAATGGACCGATTGAGACAAGTATTACCAATCGATTCCTTGAACTCTCCTCTTTCAGATGAGCTGCCATGTTCATCATTTGCTGAAGCGGCAAGTTCAGAAAAGCCTAGGTCCGGGTTTACCCCACAGTACCCTACTGTTTTCCGACAATGTAAAGAATTAGTGAAGATGGCTGCAGACGTCGGGGTTTCGTCAAACTACTTTGCAAACTGTCGCATAAGGTGTCTACAGCATGCGGCCGCTTTCCGTAACAGCGCATGTAGTGGATACGCTACAAGATACAGTTTCCTTATGTACGTACGTACTGTAATGTGCTGTGCGTACGTTCACGCGTATTGGTTGATGCCTTGCTAGGCAGTGTACGTACGTACAGTAGCGTGCGTGTGCCGTGAAGGTACGTATGATCAGATCTTATTGCACACTTTTGCGGCAATGTCACTGACGTTCCTGCCGTTTTTCAGGTGCAGGTAGACGATGCAAAACTGAATCACTGTTGCCCGATCTTTGCCGTCGACAGTGGATTCACTGGGAAGCGCTTTTCCTGTCATCGCTCATCAGCTCATCTCACCAGCGATCGCATCAGCGTCTCCTTACCTACCACTTCACAGTGGCTGAGTGTTTTCGACCACTGTAGCGTCCTAATATTATCGTGTCTTATTCCTGATTACATACTGCACCACTGAGTGCGCAGATATTCGAGATCGTGGCAGGTTCCCATGCCGAAATTGGCGCAAAGCTGACACGGCGCAAAGTGCGCGCATTCCACGCGTAAACGGCTTGCCTTGCGTGACCTCAAACATCTGCGCATTCCGTCAGCGGGTGGTCGGTGGTCTATTCCTATACTATCGGTATGCCCCGTCTCAACTGCCGGTACAGTACGTACGTGCTATCTTATGTTTATGTATGTCGCTCAGGCAGGCGGACGGGTAGGATTCTCTAAGTTTTGCTGTCGTACTGGTTGTGTAGCTGCGTACGCTAGGCAGTGTGTGCACCGAACATTAGATACCGCGCGTGGTACTGGTGCTGTACTGTGCTGTGCTGTGAAATGACACCCAGCTAATTGCCTAGGAGAGCTTCGCTCGCTGACTACGTACGTACGCATATGTGTCCATGTGTAGGATAGGCTGCATTAGCTAGCTACCCTGGCACTAAGTATGCATGCCGTTATGGCTGCACCTTCATTCAGGGATCGGCGTGGTAGGTGTGCGTTACTTGCTTGCCTTACGTGTCTATCGGGACAGCTGGCGTTGTCTGTGCCTGTTCATTACTGAATGTACTGTGTGTTTGTGTATGTGTGTGTGTGTGTGTGTACCTAGCGTATACTGAGCCAGTACCTACCTGTGCTTGTCTGTCTGTGCCTTACTTTTCGTGGATAATGTGCAGGAAGTGCAGTGTATGTATGTACGTACAGTAGGTAGTCATACGTCTCGTGTTCTTCTGATCGATGAAGTGACTACTGTCGATTATTCTGCAATGTAAATCGCCTGCCAGTGGGAACGAACGTGGCACGGATGCTGCTGTATTCGTGTCGCGCGCTCTCGGTGGGTTTGATACAGGTGTCGATAAAAAAATATTGTGATTCTTTCTGCACAACGCCGCCGCATCGAACGCACGAGATAGGACAACAAACACACAGTAGCACATTTTTGTAGCGTCGCCTTCCAATGGGAACGATTGGCGCGTGTGTGAGCGCCACGCTCTCGGTGGGTTTGACGCAATGCAATGTAGGATTAGCAGCGTGTGAGCATGACGTAATCAGCTACCGTAGTTTGCTCCCGTACGACGTACTGTATGTACAGTACACGATGACCAACGCGACTGCAGCCCCCGGGGACCGTCGCCGGCCCGGCAGCAATTACAGGAAAATTATGCCAACAACTACTGACACCATTGGCTTGCCGTTCAGGGCAGCATAAAGCTTTTTATGGCGTGCAGCAAGCATTTTTCAAACTGGTCTAGCGTTGAAAATACGCAAGGAAATGTCTGTGCATATTGATTGTATAGTTGGTTGTGGGTACAGAAGATCATAGCCTAATTACAGCTTCGAATCTCAGGGCAAGATGTATCGAGGTCGATCGAGCGAGCAGATAGAGGCGGATGAAAACCTTCGACCACCGGCGGCAAAGACGCGGACCATTATGATCACTCCTGAAGTGGAGCGCCGTGGAGCTAGGGCGATTTGCTCAAGTCGAGCGCCGCTTCATCAGTTGCAGCGAGCGTCGCCGTCCAATGGCCTTCAACGCGGTGCCAATGGTGGACGGCCCGGAAGCAGCAGCGGCGACCGCGGCAATTTCAGAAGCAGGCAGATTGGAGGCGATGACAGCGGCAACAAATCATCTTCGTCGCGTAACGGTGGAGGTATTATTTCGAAACCATTCCACAGTTGTCCTGAAAATTTACTGGTTGGTTGCGAGCTGACCGCGAGCGGTCACATATATTATATGTGCCGTGATCGTGGGGGTACTAATCGAACATTGCCGCCTGAAAATTAGTACAAAACAGTGGCTCGCATCCTATAAATTTTCAGGGCAACTGTGAAATACTATATTCTTCGGCAGTGAAGATGCTTCATACAACTTCACCAGCATGTCGCAACGGCATTGGCCAAAATATGCATCCTTACATTACGGTAAAATACGCGTGGGGAACGGGCAACACCAACTGTAGCACTGTAGGTATGCACACAGGTAGTTCACCATCAATGTACTAGCAATCATTTACTACATTTGCACAGATTGGTGCAAGCATTCACTGCTGTGTAGACATGGACGTCGACGTAGAGGTGGAGCTACGAGTACAGATTCGACGATTGGAGCACAGTAACCGGGAGCAAAGAGAGCAGATTGCTGAAATGAGGGAGCAAATGGACGGAATGGACAAGACGATGTCACAGATGTCGCGTACGTATACATAATGCACTCGGTTGTTCGACTCCATGGCAGCAAGGGAGCCGAGTGTTTGACACATTTCTTTACATTTCAGTGATGCTGGAGAGACTTCTCGACCTCTCTCAAAACCAGGAGATCCTACTTCGCGGTGTCGCTGATGCGAATAATGTACAGCTGCCGCTCTCCGAAAGTCCACGGTTGCTCAGCGACACCATTCTCGTCAAGTTGGAAGACGAGCCGACCAAAGAGAACATCAGCGTACTTCTCACGTTCAGCCCAGATCAAGCGAGACCCGAAGAGTACGACAGGGGCCAGGTGGACGCCATCTTCAGTTTGCACTCCAGGGCCAAGCCAGCCATCATTTGCCTGGAGCTGATCAAGGGTTTGTTTACCCAGGAAGAGAGAGCTCTTTGCCGGTTGTCTTCCGCTCCCTTCGCTGGGAAAGCACATCCCCACAAAAATAGCAAAGTCAAGCCGCAGCATTCCTCGGATCTCGGCATCACGCATCACTTCAACTTTGAACAGGTTCGACTGGGGTTCATCGCAGTGATCATGGAACATCGTCTCAAGAGCTTCAGTTTTAGGCAGTTTTTCGGTACGGTGGGTCACGCGGCTCGAGAAAGAATAAACAGGGATTGTAGGGACGAGTACGATAAGCTGATTCCACACATAATCGAAAAATTGAAAGATAAGAGGGCGGAAGAGGGGAATGTGTTCGAGTACCCGTACTTTTACGACCAATTGTTCCAGTACGGTCTGAACGACGAGTGGTAGGGTAACCATGAAATTTCCATCGGACTCGAACATACCGAGTCGGTGGGGACAGTTTGAAAAATCCCAAAGCTGTCCACGCGCTGTGTAGGAAGTGCGGCGGTCCCTCGTGGACAGCTGTGCCAAGGATTGGCCGACTGCTGGACCTGTGCTTTCCAACTGTTCGTTCACGCAGGACCGCCGCACTTTTCATACGGCGCGTAGACAGCTTTTGGGATTTTTCAAACTGTCCACACCAGACTCGGTATGTTCGAGTCCGATGGAAGTCTGAGGGAGTAACTGCAGATTGCTATGTATATTGTAAGTATGCGACGTTGCTGGACTATGGACTGCTGTTGCCTCGCCAGCTCTCCGAAAGGAGCAGATTACGATTGTTAGGTATACAGAGGTACTGTAACCGTATGGGTTCCAATGGTTATTTATGGACGCTGTGCGTTTGTAGAGCCAACGATGGGTGCGGTTTTAGTTGTTGCGCTAGTAATGTTTCGGTTTCACCGTTTATTTCTATTTTGTTGGAGAATTCACGGAGTGATTTGTTTCTCCTGTACGATTTTTGACTGCTAGTTTCCTGGACAATTTCTGATCAAATTTTGTCCAGCGGTCTGTACGGGTGTCGAGCTGATCCGATTCAACGGAGATGGTCTCAGCAATGCCACTTGCACATTCATTGTTCGTACAGCACTAGGGCACTGTGGGGGAAACCCCGACCACGCCTAAGCTCCTCTGAAGTTCGTTTCATCAAGTAATGAACAAAGTATTAGCTCATTTGAAAAAGGAGAGTAAATGAATCGGTTGGTATAAAATTTGTCTCAATCGATCCATTGGTTGCTGAGATAGGCAGCCGTGAAACGTACATGGCCGCCTTTTTCCATGGCCGAGTTTACCCCCACACCACAGTACCCTATACCTTGCTGATCAAAAAGTGCACTGAAAATGAAATACAGGGCCGGGATAGCTCGCGAATATCCATTATTTCTTTGCGTGCACCTGGTCCAATGTTGATGGCTAAGCCATTTTTGGCCACCTCTGTGTGCAGTGTGTACACGGTGATTGGAGTAATTTCCGGTCAAAATTGTGCCCGGAGAAACTAAACACCCCGTAAGAGTAGTTGTGGTTTGTTTGCGTTGTTGGAAGTTGTTTGTTGTTGCTTCTTTTTTTATTGTTCAGAGTTTGTGGCATAAATGTTAGCTGCCGGATAAAATTTGTTCATTTCTTCACTGCTGACCGATGTTTTTGAAACGGTATTGAAACCCGCCGCTATTTCGTTGGTTTGTTGTTGGTTGTGTATGTGTGTACTGTATGTTGGAGTTTTCACTTCCAGCGTTGCATATCAAGTGCCAGAAGTTGGATCTATCCAAGCACACCAAAATGGCTGCCGCTGCGAAACGCGATAATATCAGCAAGGAGGGGCGGGAGATCATCAAGCTGTTCATTAGAGAAGGGTGAGCTGTTCAACGGCGAGCTGTCAGTGTTGATCTATGTATCGGTCCATGGTGTGCGGCGTCCAGTTGTACTGTCAATGGTTTGATAAGCAAACAATTCGTTCAGCCTTTGTTTTACGGGCATGTAAGTGGGCACGGTGCCAAACCGATCATACATACGTAGTTGGTCCAAGTGATCACTTGTTAGTTTGATAAACGATAGTGCGGGGCATTTCGAATCGGGGATGCATTGAAAATTTAGTTTGGCCAATATGGAGCAATGCATGGGGGTGGAGCTACGTACATATGCACCATGGTAAATACAGGATGTTTTTAGAGCTCATCCGAGGGCCGCTGAAATTTTCGTTATGAAAGAGGAACGCATCTGGCGAGGACAGCAGGCGAAAGGAAAGGATGCAGTGCAAATCAGGTTCAAAATTTACAGCAGGTGGGCCGGACGACTGAGAAAGGTATTGCTGCCATTTGCTGCTCATCAAATGGTTTAGCAAAACAAAGTTCACAAAAAATGCACGTCGGAAAATACTATGTACTGTACTGTGACGTACTGCGTTCCGTTTGGCGATAGCCGGGCTCCGAAAAGCGGGGAAGAGAAATAAGAAGGAACGGAAATCGAACCCGCTATCCTCGGTGAGAGCTGTGAACTTTTAGGGACACTACCCGGTACCGGTCCAAGGACAGATGGCAAAACCCGCCTTACATACCTAGAACGGCTATAGTTTACGTAGGTACACTGCTCACTGGCCCCGGACGCTATTGCCATATCCACGCGGTACGTAACAGTACGGTATGTTGAAAACAGTTTTGCTTTTTGTCAGGCTCTGCATAAACCGTACGCCCACTTTCACTGGCCCAAGCAGGTGTATCAATGGGTGCAGACTTGGTTTGGGGAAAGCAAAACTCAGAGAGCCATCGCGAACAACACTCCGGTGACCATGAAAGAATTCGCCACTCACTTAGTGTGAGTGAGGTGACATTGATATGCCAACCAACACTATTGTATCCGTGCAGTGTTGATATTGAATACTTTACGCGCTACAGTAGGCGTATATAGTACATAATACATATACCTACATATGATATCAGTAGCTTCATTTATTGATTCAAATATACGTACGTATGGTACCGTGCCCATATGTGTCAGCACCTATTTACTATTTAGGCCGGGAACTCGGCATTATCGTCACAAATATATGCCGCTTAGAAAATGACGTGAGAATAATCGTAGCCTTCGGGCACAAAATCTTCCAGTAGAATTTGCTCCAATTCAGTTTGCACATCTTCCACACTTGCACCTTTCCCCTTTCGATCCTCCAAGAAGTTGGTGAATATGTGCCATCGTCCCTTCTGCCCGATCCGATTGATTTCATGTCGAAACCAGTCAACGCTGAGCAAGGATAAGTAGCAAAACGATTGATACAGTTGTTCAGTTAGTGCTGCCAATGGCAACAGTTTTTCTGGCTCAAAGAAAACCATATGAGGTGGAAGACCATACTTGGACAGTGTGTGTTGCGGCTTATATTTGACGGTGTATTTCTGGCCAGGTGGAGGAGAAAGTCGTTTCATGGCCAACTGAAGCGTTCCGTACTTTTGCTGCAAGAGACCGCTCAAAAAGTGTGTTCCGGCTAATCCGTTGGTGTCCTGCGTCCACGTTACAGGAAGTAGCTTTGCTTTGGTTATCTCTTCAGCAGTGACTGTCATTGGAGGAATATCTGCTATCGTGATTGTCCAGTTGCCGCTGCTCGCGTCTTGATCACATACCGCTGCAATCTTTTTCGGCTGTTCGATGTCAACTGTAGGAAAAAAGCGTTTCAGCTTCTGCTCAGTAGCTTTTTTCTCTTTCAGCTTATCTTCCAGCTGAATTGTCAGTACTTGGTTCAACTTGGCTTGAGTTTCCACGAGCTGGGCTTGCGTTTCCAGTAACTTATGATGAGCCATTCCTATTGCAGTAATCAGTCGAGTACATACGTACGCTATAATTGCAAGCATTGTAAACATTGCGGGTCAATGCGGGAAAATTCGGGCTACCCAAGCTTACATGCACATTTCTCACCCACTTCAAAATAGTAAGGCAGGCGTGTCCCAAATTACCCCGCTCAAGGTTTTGCACGAGCATTGATTTGTGAGGTATGGGAGACAGTATTGCAGGGTCTAACTGTAGAACCCAGAAGAGCACTGGCTGCACCATTAGCTTGTGCCCTTTGTTCAATCAAACCAAGCGTTTCGCATCCGTTTATCACACGACAAGCAGCAAGTACTGTTATTATTCCTAAACAGATTCTTCACACCGTCAACAGCTCAAAGCAACAACACTGCACAGCACATTGTATTCGCCGTTTCTTCTACAACAGTCTACAACTGCCCCAGGTCAGTAGCGTATAAGTGTAGCAGCAGCAGTAATAGTAGTAGTTGCACTAGTAGTCGTTCAGGTCTATTTTCTTTCCCCTTTCTATGTTACTGCTACTACTAGCGTCGATGACCCACAAAACTCGAGGTTCGTGACGAGGTGATGAGCGCATGCATTGTTCTTCTATTGCAAAATTTCGTCCAGACTCAATCCGCTGTTCTCCAGTGGCTCGCGCCATAAGTCCACAATAAGGCTCCATCTGTAGTCCTTGGCTGAGCTCTTGTTGTGGGAGTAACAGCGGTATATGCGATAGGCGTTGTGCGCTGCTATCTCGAGATGGTACGTGAATTCTCGGATCACCCAGCGATGCGTTCTGTGCTTGTAGAATGGGTACTGCTCCAGACACTCATCTCCCACATCCACCCCATTCATGGTGTGATTGTATATGTGCGCCATGCTTGGCTTGCGAAGAACACGAAAGTTGCCCTGCTCGTGCCTGCTCCTGCGATAGGCATTGATGACGGTGCTGTCGTTTGCTGATGAAAGCATGGACACCACTTTGGTGCCATCTCTCCACACGCCCAGCAGGGCATCTTGGCGCCGGCAAAAGAAAGGCTCCTCCCAGGCCTTCGGATATCTGGCAGCCACTGACGGCATGCCTCTTCGATTTTGACGTACTGTGCCCAGACAGCCCAAGCCCCTCTTTGCCAGCTCTTGCACCAGATTCAGGGAGTTGTAGTAGCTGTCTACCACAACCACCTGTCCCGGCTTCAAACTTTCCGCCATCTTCAAAGCCGCTATCTCGCTTTTACTGCAGCCTGGATACTTCAACTGGTCGGCGCTCGCGATCGCCTCGTTTTTGCAATACACAGACGCATCCACGATGTATCCACCTCCAGCCGGACAGGCTAGTACGTAGTGTTTCGAACCCCAGCTCTTGTTCTTGTCCTTCGCATACTGCATGAATGCCAACTTGCCAAGAAAAGCATTCCTGCAAAGGCATACATACAGTATGAACGTACTGTAATAATTCGTGCATAAACTTACGTGGTTGTCAAAATTAGTGACCCATTTGGAAAGGTTATCTAGGAGGGGGTTGTATATGAGGGGCGATACACGAGTCCTTACAGTACTCATACACATGTACAGTATGTAGGTTCAGTTCGTCCAGCCCAGAGTGCAATGCTAAAACTATGGCCATTGCAACGCAACTCCACTATCAAATCTAATCATTGTGAAGCTAATCTCGGGCCTATATGCTTACATGCTTTCGTCGATGCTAACGTAGACGCCTGGTGTGTACAGTAGCCTGAACTTTGGAATGATTTGATCCGCCACAGGACGAAAATATGCGTACGGATCCGTGTTCACCGCCTCTTTCCCCCACTCGGGATCGCAAAAGTTCAAGTAACCGAGAATTTCGTAGAAGCGACTTTCGCTGAATACGAAGTCCCGAATGAATGAGTCTTTCACCAGCGGATTGGTCGGATAGAAATATTCACTGACGGACGTTTTCGGGTCAACGCCAGTATGCAGAAAGAATCCCACAGTTCTTTTTAAATCTGAAACGACCATATTCCTACGAAAACGTACAGTGTTTTTCAACCTACAAAGTGTCATCTTTTTGCTTCCAAAATGCTCGGTAGAAAGAGTAGTGGTGGGCGAATTCTAGCGCAGTCAAGCCCAGGGTCAAGGTGTGTACAGTATGTACATCGTACATTACCTACCTACCTTCTTTCGTAAACTCAAAGTCGTCGTCCTTCAAATATCGCGCATAGGCCAGTGTGTGATCAACGATATCATCGAATGCGTCGTCTATCATCCAACTGAATATACCAACCCGCTTTTTGGACATGTCCATTGTAGGCCCACGCTCATAGCCGTAGAACGGCAGCTGAAAACTAGGCATCATACCGACGTCGACCGACCAACAATCTGCAACGGCCAATGTACTCAATGGCACAAATGCATTCATATGTTTCATACGAATTTATTGCGCGTACGTCGTACGTACATTCAGCTTTATGTAGTGCAGAAAACTGGCGTGAAACAAAAATAATGTGAGCACATCGTGCACAACGTGTTTCCTCAACTTTTAATTGTTTTGAATCGCTCACTTTTGATATCCTCTGGACTCAGCTGAGGTGGTTGAGGTGGAGCTGCAGCAGCTCCATCCTCATCGCCATCAACGCCACTTGATGCGGCGGAAAAGGCGCCGCGCCCGCGCCCCCGGGCTCCAACACCCGTACGACGACGACGAC
Organism: Epsilonema sp. ZAB3_2; assembly: GCA_030247985.1. Classification (NCBI taxonomy): domain Eukaryota; kingdom Metazoa; phylum Nematoda; class Chromadorea; order Desmodorida; family Epsilonematidae; genus Epsilonema; species Epsilonema sp. ZAB3_2. Next base: position 47,485 of record JASAMW010005138.1, read on the forward strand.
CACGTCGACTAGAGTTGCTTCTTCCTCTAGCAGAAGAAGTGGCAGACGCTTGAGAATGTTGCTGCTCCAGTTCATCCTCACTTTCTTCTGCGTCGCTGTCACTGCGGTCCGACTCATCACTCGATGATTCTGATTCATAGTTTGCAGCATCACCAGCTCCATCTGGCTCTCCATCTTCTTCATCATCATCGCTGGCCTGTCTAAGCCACAGGCGGCGGATCGTCGTGCTTCCTCGAATTCTATCCGATCTGCGTATTCCGGCAGATGCGTCATCAGCCATAACCCGGTCGTTTCTTATGATGAACGCCGACCATTGGCAACTATTACCAAAAATACTTGGGCCAATAACAAACAAAATCTATGCTGTATTCCTAAAAGTTAGTACGTATAACAGTAGAGCATTCACGCGGACCATATGAAGGTCACACCAGTTCGCAAAGAAGTGGCAGAAGAAACAACTAGAACAATTTTATTTATGAACTATGTACTGAATCATGCAACACACCGGTCGGCATTATGGCTTCTAAATGCTGTACTGAACTGACTGCATCTCTCTAACCGGATCATTGTGTTCTTTGTACAGTGCAGCTCTACATATCCACATTTTTATTGTGATTATTTTTGATGTTTGATTTCGTCTTGGGCCTTCAGCTTTTCAAGTTTCCTTTTATGCCCATCGATTGCCTTTTGGTGCCTAATGTGACGTACTTTGTCGTACTCTTCCAAAGTAAGCCCTTCCTTTTCAGCTTGAAGCATGTGTCTATGATCCTTATCTTTTTGCTTTCTGGCCCTTTTTTTGGCTTTCTTGAAAACGGTTTTGGATGGATGCCTCAATTCTTGCTTGGACTTGGTTTCTTTTACTAAAAACGACATACAGCATTGCAAAGTAGTGTGGCAGCGATTTTCTGGAGGCACAGTGACATGGTACAGTACGTTGGTTGGTACTGTAAGTACGAGGGTAGGACACCCAGTAAGGCATTTGCATCCAATATTCGACATGAGCCGGTGAAACAACCACATGCCCCCAGAAAAAGGGAAAGGATACAAAATCCGACAGTAGCACATTTCAAAACTTTGAATGCTAGCAACAGCTATGTATAGTGAACCTGTGATCCGCGTGCTGACTGGCTGAGAAGATGGAATGCCTTCGTTGCTGTTTTTGATGCCAGGTTCGTTCGGTCGACTTGGTTTCGGCATGTTCTTTCGTTTGCAACCCTCGCATTTACCTGTCAAAAAAGTGAATAGACAATCGGACCATTACATGCAATATTGTACATGGAAAGGTATCTTAGTCCTTTGGATATTCCATGCCACCAACACCACCACAACCCACAGTGAACAACTGGTTCTTTTGTCCATAACCTCATGCATTGTAAAGGCGAGAACCGACATTAGACAAGTTTTGTGAGACATGACCGCTGGTCGTGGTTCATTCCACCTACGACGAGCACCGATGCATACGCTATGCCGGGCCGGCGACGGTCCCCGGGGGCTGCAGTCGCGTTGGTCATCGTGTACTGTACATACAGTACGTCGTACGGGAGCAAACTACGGTAGCTGATTACGTCATGCTCACACGCTGCTAATCCTACATTGCATTGCGTCAAACCCACCGAGAGCGTGGCGCTCACACACGCGCCAATCGTTCCCATTGGAAGGCGACGCTACAAAAATGTGCTACTGTGTGTTTGTTGTCCTATCTCGTGCGTTCGATGCGGCGGCGTTGTGCAGAAAGAATCACAATATTTTTTTATCGACACCTGTATCAAACCCACCGAGAGCGCGCGACACGAATACAGCAGCATCCGTGCCACGTTCGTTCCCACTGGCAGGCGATTTACATTGCAGAATAATCGACAGTAGTCACTTCATCGATCAGAAGAACACGAGACGTATGACTACCTACTGTACGTACATACATACACTGCACTTCCTGCACATTATCCACGAAAAGTAAGGCACAGACAGACAAGCACAGGTAGGTACTGGCTCAGTATACGCTAGGTACACACACACACACACACACACACACATACACAAACACACAGTACATTCAGTAATGAACAGGCACAGACAACGCCAGCTGTCCCGATAGACACGTAAGGCAAGCAAGTAACGCACACCTACCACGCCGATCCCTGAATGAAGGTGCAGCCATAACGGCATGCATACTTAGTGCCAGGGTAGCTAGCTAATGCAGCCTATCCTACACATGGACACATATGCGTACGTACGTAGTCAGCGAGCGAAGCTCTCCTAGGCAATTAGCTGGGTGTCATTTCACAGCACAGCACAGTACAGCACCAGTACCACGCGCGGTATCTAATGTTCGGTGCACACACTGCCTAGCGTACGCAGCTACACAACCAGTACGACAGCAAAACTTAGAGAATCCTACCCGTCCGCCTGCCTGAGCGACATACATAAACATAAGATAGCACGTACGTACTGTACCGGCAGTTGAGACGGGGCATACCGATAGTATAGGAATAGACCACCGACCACCCGCTGACGGAATGCGCAGATGTTTGAGGTCACGCAAGGCAAGCCGTTTACGCGTGGAATGCGCGCACTTTGCGCCGTGTCAGCTTTGCGCCAATTTCGGCATGGGAACCTGCCACGATCTCGAATATCTGCGCACTCAGTGGTGCAGTATGTAATCAGGAATAAGACACGATAATATTAGGACGCTACAGTGGTCGAAAACACTCAGCCACTGTGAAGTGGTAGGTAAGGAGACGCTGATGCGATCGCTGGTGAGATGAGCTGATGAGCGATGACAGGAAAAGCGCTTCCCAGTGAATCCACTGTCGACGGCAAAGATCGGGCAACAGTGATTCAGTTTTGCATCGTCTACCTGCACCTGAAAAACGGCAGGAACGTCAGTGACATTGCCGCAAAAGTGTGCAATAAGATCTGATCATACGTACCTTCACGGCACACGCACGCTACTGTACGTACGTACACTGCCTAGCAAGGCATCAACCAATACGCGTGAACGTACGCACAGCACATTACAGTACGTACGTACATAAGGAAACTGTATCTTGTAGCGTATCCACTACATGCGCTGTTACGGAAAGCGGCCGCATGCTGTAGACACCTTATGCGACAGTTTGCAAAGTAGTTTGACGAAACCCCGACGTCTGCAGCCATCTTCACTAATTCTTTACATTGTCGGAAAACAGTAGGGTACTGTGGGGTAAACCCGGACCTAGGCTTTTCTGAACTTGCCGCTTCAGCAAATGATGAACATGGCAGCTCATCTGAAAGAGGAGAGTTCAAGGAATCGATTGGTAATACTTGTCTCAATCGGTCCATTGGTTGCTGAGATATACTAGGTGTTCGGGTTTACCCCCGTGTCCTGGTTTACCCCACAGTACCTTACACGAAAAACAAAAGGGGACGCCCGGTCCCGTTCTGCAACTGCGTCTATAGTCTGGCCAGAGAGAGTTCGCTATGAGACTCAAGTCGTCCTGCGCAGTTTGCATGCACTTCTACAAAGCATGAGTAACTCGAAGAACACAGAGAATCCGCATTTGCGGACCTATTTTACGCAACACGACTTGAGTTCCATATAGCCAACTCTTTGTGGCTGGACTGTAGTGGATACGGGCGTGAACGCGGCCTCACCAATGGATTGGGAAGTCTGATTGTATTGCAGTCCAGCCGTCCCTCCAGCCAGCCTCCGCTGTTCGGTCCAGTAACGCGGCGCAGAGTAGAATGAAACGAGCTTGCGTCGCTGACCGTCAGGCCAACTTATAGCTGGACAGGTAGGTGTCTAACAAGTCTAAAAGCAAAGATGATGGGGCCTTTTATGTGCACGTAGGAAAGTCGCTCAGCATAGCATGCGAACACGTATAGACTACAGCAGTCCGTTCAGCGAGAGTTGTCTCTCCGCCATAGGCCGCGCTGCGCAATATGTATATGCTCGCGGTAAACAGGAGACGTACATAAAAATCGCGAACGAGTTTCTATTCCTCGCAGCACGAGCTACGCGTCCAGAGCTAACTGTTGCTGGACGGACGATGCATACATAATGTACATAGGCGCATCGAATTGCGCGGAAGCGACAGAGATGGAGGACGCAGAAAGGCAAGGAGCCCATTGCCTCTACACTCGTCGCCTTCTCCGCAAACACACCATTCACCTTTGCTTCAGCCAGAACAGAGCCGGTCTCTCACAGCAGATAAGGATACGAGTCGATGCCTCTCTGCGGAGCGTCGGTTCCAGGAAGAGGACAGTACTGAAAGAGCAGAAAACACCACGCAAATTACGTGATTACTGTTCGTAGAGGAAGCACGCAAAACAGGGGGCAGCACAATAAAGATACATAGTATAGTCGGTGCCGAAGGGAAGGCTGAGCGCTCGTATTGCGTGCCTCCGCTTTCATGAGAGCGAGGAGTAGACAAAACAAAAAAAAAAAAAAAAAAAAAAAAAATATTACGAACAAATACAGACAGCTCTTCTCCCCAGCGTCGACCTCTCTTCGTCTACAACAGCGTGCCTGACGCAGGCCAAATGACACGTAACGGCGTCGCTTTTTCATCGCGCGCCTGCGTCAGCCAGCTGAGTAGACGCGAGAGAAGCGGACAGGACGGTAGCACGCCCGTATCTCGCCAGATTCTTTCAGCAGCATAACGCAAAACAGCGCTCACAAAGCACGGACATCTGGGACGGAATGCGTCGCAACCGGGTAGCATAAATCAGGCCTACCTGTACGTAGAGTACGCCTGGTGAAATCCTGGCTGAGCCGGGCCGATTAGCCCATTCCTTCGAGCCCCGACAACGTCTCATCGTCGAATGAGGCCTTCGGCTCCCTTGCAATCGCTGTTTCCAGCTGCAACGAACACAAAACGGTCGCACAACAGCAACAGCAAAAAACGCCGACATAATACGAAATAGACCATTTTTCGGCAGCGAAGCCGTCGAAAACACAATAAAAGCTCGCACTTTTCAGTCCTTTGGCACGAAATCGCCTTTTTCTCCGCGTCCGCCCCCTTTTTGGCCGTGGGGGAAACCAAATCTCCATGAAATTTCCGCCGGAAAGTCACTGGTCTGACTCTGAGTTGCGTTGCGTAGTCGACTTTTCGTTGAGCCGACGGAGGAACCATTTCAAATGCGGCTATAAGCGCACGCATAGGAATTACGGTACACTATTCAATATTTTTTATTCATTTCCATCATTTTTATTTTATTATTCATCATCACCAAGCAAGAACAACGTAAGAACAGAGCAGCAGCTGCTGAAGTGACGGTTGACTTTTGTGAGAACAGATTCTCACAAGTTCTCATAAATGAGAACCTTATGTACTGGTGCTCCGTTTTTCAGTTCTCATACGTTCTCATAAAGTAGTGGATTTGGCAGTCATATTCAGTACTGGTTAACTTTGATCACCCACCACTGCTGAACAAATGGGAGCTGTGCAATGTCAACTGGGGAAAAGCGTCAGGTAATGGCCCTGAAAAGAATGCATTGCAAAAACTTCGAATTTTCAAACATACAAATTCTTATGCTTAGGCTTAATCTTAACTTTGATCACCCACCACTGCTGAACAAACAAAATGATGGTGACAGTGGCTGGGTAGGAAGCTGGTGACTGGGATGATGATGGCTGTTGCGGTGATTGAATTTGACGACTGAACATTGTCTACACGGCAAAACAACAGACCTGAAACCCGAGTGCATTGAGCTATTTACCGTAATCCTGGACGAACACAGAATGACATTATTCAGAGGACTGCACAGAACTGTTTTGAATTTTTTTCCGGAGGGGGCTTGCGATATGTCTATCTGAGCCGCGTTGGTCAGATTCGCAGTAGTAGATAGGGGCACTCTGGATGCCTGCGTTGTAAGCATTGTCAATACGGCCCCGTACAAAATTTTTGGGGGCACTTTGTGTGCGCGTGTATAAACATAGTTTCGCAATCGGGGCGTAGCTGGCTATGCTTATAAGTCGGGCACCAAAAATCAATAGTGAAGGTTTTGTGACTTTGTTTCAGATGGAGTCTGGATGAAGGGACCTTTCTTTTCGTCCGCCCCGACGGCCCCAGTCTCGATGATGGACTTTGAGTCCCGGCTTTGTTTGGCTCGACGAAGGCTGTTTCAACAATTACTGGAGCGAACATGTACGTATAATTGGCTTGTTGCCACGATATGGACTGTGCTACTGCGCATAATAGTACTGTATGTAATGGTACTGTATATCCCAAAAACCCTCTGATGGGACATATATGTCCCACAGCCCTGTTCCCACTAATTAACGAAAAATAGTTACCATTAAAATCGTTTTTTCCTCAAACACAAATTTTGGAAATAGTAACGACTAATTATATGGCAATTAATAGTAAATAGCTAGCAGTAAATATTTTTCTTTTCTTTATTTGTAAAGTTCACTTTGACATTTACCAGTAAAATATTAATGGTAGCAGAAGAAATTTCAAAAATAATTCCCACTAATTATTTCCAATTTGTAGTGGTAACTGTTTTTTGTTCGGGGAGAAGAAGAATCCGTGTTATGTAGTGCTAATGGTAACTTCTCGACTAATTTCGTGCACTACTTTATTTACTTAATACCACTACTGTAACTTGTGAAAAATTGATTTAGTTACCATTATTCTGGACCGATTCATTGTGGTAACTAATCACACATACACTTAATCCAACGTGTAATATCAACTGTAGCCAACAATAATGCATACTATTTCTGTACAAACTATTTTCGAAATAAACAACATTAACTGATACATACCATTAAAAAAATAAAAGAAGGGTAACAAACACTCAAATTAATGCTAAATACAATTTAACTTTTTATAAATGCCCTTATATTAAGTATAACAATAAGGCCGTGCGATTTTGGGATATGTTAAGAAAGTCGTCACCTACTACCTATTCTATAGACTTGCTCACAATGGGCAATTTTCAAGTGTCCTCCTAAAACAAAGCCATACTAAGCCACTAATGGACTCATTATCTTTTTCTGTTGACATAAGAAGTATTGAGCATGCACCTGCCTACCAAGACCAGAGCAGAGAAAGGCAGAGACTACTGAAAACAAGTTTCACTTGCTGACCAAGAGACAGTTAGAGATTGTCCTTCTCTGTGACTGTGGCTCTGTGGCTTTCTTTTGACTTGCTTCCTTCTCTGTGGCTGTGGCTCTGTAGCTTTCTTTTGACTTGCTTATTGCTAAATTTGGTGCTCCTATTCTCGAAGAAAAAATGCCAGGTGGAGAAATTTTAATGGGTAGTACATGATTCGCTACTATCAATAGTACTTTAAAATTGATATTTTTCTGCCTCCTTTTCTTTACGTTTTACGTTTTTGTTTAGGAAGAGGCAAGAAACCCACCACTGGACTTCCATCGCTGCCCCTGTTAGGGAGAGGAAGAGGGCTCCCCCCCCCCCCCCAATATCTGATGTGAATATCTGATCCCCCTGGCAATGGACCGCCGACGCTCACCCACCAGAACACGGATTTTTCTGCCTTTTTCTCTCTACATGCAAGAAGGCAATATTAGTATCACATTCACCTGGTTTTCAGCCTACCGACTACCGCCACCCCTGCCCCCGCCTCTGGACGACGAGCAACCATCCACAAGCAGCGGTAAGACAAAAACCAATATTTTTTTCTGCCTTTTTCTCTATACATAGGTACAAGAAGCCAATTAAGTTTTTTGTTTCCACTCTATTACACCCACCTGTTTTCAGCCTATCGTCCACCACCATCGCTGTCGCCCCCTCCGCCACCACAGCTTCCCGTCCCGCACTTTAAGAAGCCCAGCTGTCTAGTCAGCCCTTTTTATCACGACCCTTTTCATCACCAGCCGCAGTAGTATAGAAGTGGTGGCAAATGGGAGCGATTAAGTATGTGTTGTAGCATAGGGTCCTCAATATAGGAAAAACAGCCATTATTACATATGTGTATTTTTTGTTCACGGGGCGGCGCGTTTATAGCGCCGCCATTGCTGCCGCTTCCACCACCCCCGCGCGCATAGGCGCGCTTCAATATACCATTCGCCGTGCCCCACATTGCTAATAGCTAGACTAGCTTACAGAAAAACAATTTTCATATATGTTACATTTATTTTTAATAGCTAGACTAGCTTACAAAAAATAATTTTCATATTTTGACATTTATTTTTGCAAATGGTTTTTAAAAAATATCCCCACCATATTATTCACATTCACTTCTGTTCCTCCCACTAGTCTACATACACAACTCACTGTATATTTTCTGTTTACACCATTATCACTCACCCAGCACTCACAATAATAAAAATAAAATAGGTAGGTATTCACCCTATCCCACTTCTTTTTTTCTCCAAATCTGTAGCTAGACTACATACGTAGCTTTCAGATACATTTCTAAATTTTTATACAATAGTTTGCTAGATATTATCCACATTCCCATCCATTCCTCTCACAAATGTACACAACACTTCTGCATTATTTCTGTTACAGCATTATCCCTCAGCCAGCAGTAATAAAATATACACAATCCAGTAATTACAATGACAATGTTTTGGTTGAACAATCTGCCATAACCTCTCTCTTGATATACACTGGAGAAATAAGGCACTTTGACATCTCTTCACTCAGCATTTTGCCAGCTACATAGGAAAAGCCGCGAATATTCACGGTAATTCTCTCTTGCTTTCTCACCACATCCAGGAACTGGGGCCATGTCATCTTCTTCGCCAGGTGATGTGGAAGTCCTCTAGCAGCTAGCTTCACGATGTTGTCATCCTTTACAATGCAGTAACATTTCGCCCCCACTCCGATGGCGGTCGTACCAGCCCATTCTTGTCTGAAAATTCCTGGAGTGAAACGCGACTTTCTTGCCTCCTCGCTGTTTCCAAACAGTACAATGTACTTGAAGCGGTACTTTTCAAACTGCTGCTTCTTCTCTGGAAGCACGCAGTTCTCAAACCATTTCTCCAGTGTTTCCTCAGAGCAAATGAATGAGAGGGAATCAGTCATGCTCGCAAACAGGGAGAAGCTTCTTGGATCGAAGCATGGTTGAATAAAGTTGTACATGAGTTTGAGCATGATCAGCTTGGATGTGTTGAGGATCTGTGCAGCGATCTGAACTGGGGAGTTCCAGTGAATCCTCTTAGGCCAGCGCTTGACCTCATACAGTTCCTCTTGACTGCTTGCTAAAACTCCAGCAAAATCGATGGTGATGAATGGTGCATACAGGTACTTGAGTAGTTTGCAGCCTGGTACACATCGCGTTTCAGTAAAGTGTTTCGCGTTGACAAGGCACCGTCCATAGCAGCTCACAACCAAGGATTTCTGCAACTGACCCAACAGCTTTTCCTCATTGTTGGTTGCTTTGTACCTCAGCTCAGCTGCTTTCTCCACCATCGGCCTCAAAGCGCTGGTTTGATCATACTGGATTATCTTTGTGATGTTGCATACCCTAACTCCCATGCGCAGATAGAAGCGAAGCAGGTTAGTTGCCACCAACAGCTGCTTGCCAAAATGAGAGCTGATCAGTTCGCGTCTTGGTTTCCTTAGAAGATTCGCCTTTTCCAAGTATGCTCGCATGATGGGGCCCACATCTTCCCTGGAGATTGTTGCGTGCTTGAAAATCACTGGAAACAGTTCGCACTTTGCCTGCAGCTCCTCAGAACAGTAGTAGTCTGCCAGAACAAATCCGTGGATTTCCTTGTTAGCGATTTTTTGCAGCAGTTCTGCTTCAGTCATTGGCTTGTGGTCCAGCTGGTTGTAAGAGCCATGCAGCTTCAAGTAGTCGATGTACTCCTGGTGATGTGCTCCAGTGGGTTTGATATAGTCTCTGTCAAACTCGCACATGTACACCACGAGTACATCTGTTTTGTACTCCATTCTCAGCCATTTCAGCCGCGCATTGTCCCTCTTCTCGACTTCACCATATGATAAAAGCCTCCCATTCTCGTCTTTTCGTATGGGATGCTTTTCAGCTGGATCTTTTACATGTATCGGACAGCAATGGCTTCGATCGCCCATTACTTCGATAACAACGCGTTTACCACTGATCCAGCCGATAGCATCCGGCTTATACTTTTTGGGACAAAGCGCAGCTATTGCTTCGCCTCCCTTGTGATAGGTTTTCATGTTTTTTATGCAGTGCTTGTGCTTGAGAAAATCCAAGATTCTCTCTGCAGTGAAGTAGTGCGCAAACTTTTTGTCTGCAAAATGTGGGAGGAAGCCATCACTTGCAGTTCTAATCTTCTCAATCCCCGAAGGCAGGTTCCACATTGCTCTACCATACATGAGTGATGAGTCGAGGGAGAAGATGGACTTGCAAGTTTTGGCTTCATCTCCAAACTCGCACTGCCTTATTTTGCTGTAGTTAGCGATGGCCTCCATATGGAACAGTATGGACTGTCCACCCGGTGTCGTACGTAGTAAGCGATAACTTTCCTCTGAAGGCACGTACACATCGACTTTTCCATTGAAATACTGGGAAAAGGCGACTTTTAATGCTACGCCTGGCAGTGAAGCATAACAACGGAACAAATCGATATTGTATGCCTTCAAGAAAAGTTGGCTTTGCCGTTTGCAAGCTGCAGCAAATGGCACGATATCGAAAGAAAGGTAATATCTTACGTAGTCCTTGAATGTCTGGAAGCCCTTGCGATGGAAGTCCTCTCGCATCTCCTCCAAAACTTCCAGCCCGGGCTTGGGAACAGCTGACAACCCCAGATTCTTCAGTGCAACTTCTGTGCTAAGACCCTGTCGTAAGTACTCCTGAAAAGCTTGAAACTCACTGTCCAGAGGATTGCATGAGTTCAACTCGCACTTCCAGTGCTCATAGTCAGGAAGTCCCCTGTAATTTAGGTGGTCCATGGATGTAATCCAAGAGTAGGGCAGTTTGGATTTGACATTTTGCTGTAGTGTATCTACAATAAACTGGGCATAGCTGGTTTTGTTTGCAAGGAAATTGAGCTGATCAAGAAAAAGCAAATCGGGGGTTGAAAGTCGTGCATATGAGGTTCCTTTTGTCAGGATTTTCAACTTGCTGTCATACCGATCATACAGGTCTGGGAATAGGAAGTGCCTTACCACTCTGCAGTCAAACCGTGCTCCATTGAATGAAATCACTGCCATCTGTGCAGTGTATTTGTCCAGCTCTTTCAGCAGTTCCTGGTATCTCCGCTTCCTGCCCTCACCTCCATGGTCCATGTATTCAGCTACCACCACCCGCCTCTTGAGCTCGTCGTAGACAGGTTTCAGCTTATTCCGCATTATCTCCTTCTGCCTGCTGGAAATCTCCAGCAAATAGTCCACAAAAGCATGTACACAGTTATCATCAGTAGCCCAAAAATATTTTGGCTCCTCAAAACCAGGCACTGTTGAACAAACTCCAATAACCAGCAGCTTTATCTCAGCTAAGCTGTGTGTGCTCTTACCTCGCAGTTGTGGGTTTGAAAACTTTTCAAAGAAAGTTTCAATGTCAAATACTGCCAGCAGGTGGTTGTCCTTGTAGTCAGCTGGAAATGCTACATGTAGTTCTTCCTCGATCATCTCCAGTGGCTCCTTTCTTGGATCAACCAGCTCGCATGAATGGTAGATCTCCTCTTGATTCCTCTCATTCAGCTGTCTCTTGGCTCTGTTGGCACAGCTTCGAACATGTCGATTGATATGGTGCCGGTTCTGACGCTCACCACACATATGACATTGCATGTATCCTAGGCTGCGGTGGAGATCGCTAATGTACATGACATGATCACCATACCGCAGTAAATTACAGATCCCATGCCTAGCATCTAAGTTTTCTGTAAGCCTAATAGCTGTACCTTTCAATGCCTTTGGATAGGCATCAGATGATTGAGCCAGATGCTCAAACACGTACACATTAATACCTACAGACAACAACCGCTCCAAAACGAACATATCATCCATTCTCACCTCATGAGATTGGCTATTATTATCGCGACTATACAAAGCTGAAATGTTTTTCTGAATTTTTAGAATAGACCTACCATATTTCCATAACTTGCTACGAATACAGTGTTCTGCCAATGCAGTAAAAACGCACAGATTTTTACAATTCTTGCAGTTTCTTCTAAATGTATTAGTGATTATGTACTTATTTTCCTTCAGCCATTTTGGAATATTAACTAGTGACGCGCCTAATGGTCTTGTGTCAATAGTGATTAAGTAACGCACATATGCGAGACGATATATGATAAAATCAGAGGCAGGTGTTTTGAAGAAACTGTCCCAGTCATGCTCGCTGATTTTATCATATATCTCTCTAGTCTGCACTCTATTGCGAATTTGAATTGCACTATCGAACAAAGCCGTGTTGTTGCCAGCCCAAAAAAAGCGCAGCTCTCCAGTGGATATACTTTTCAAAATATACCCTAGTTGAATTTGCAAAGAAAAAACTGCTAGCTGCCTATTTACAATTTTCTTGGTTTGCCGTAATAGCGACTTGACATCACTAATTGGCCGCGTCACTTCATGCACATTGCCCCTTTGAACAGTCATGTTCATGTAAGGTGACGCATCTTGCAAAATGTGATTGACTAAGGCACTATCACCCTCACCATACTGCTCATCATCAGAGCTTACATCGCTATCATCATTGCTACTAGCTAGCTGTACACTCTCAGCAGTAGAGCTATCATCATCACTACTAGCAACCTGTACACTCTCAGCATTAGAGCTACCACCATCACTACTAGCAAGCTGTACACTCTCAGCATTAGAGCTAACATCAGTACTCATATGCACATTAGCATCATTGCACATTGATGAATCATCAAAACTCACACTGCTTGTACAGAAACCCCTAGACCTATCACTTTCTATGGGTAAGGACATTGCACGTACAAGTTTGTTTGCGCCAGCTGCTTCTAAATCTGCTGCAGCCAAGCCCGGCGCAGACCCTGGGCGTGCCACAGAAAGCCTGCCATTCTCATAAAAAAATGGACTATTGAAATTTGTTTCATAAGCCTTACCTTCGTCACTGATTTCCATCCTTTCTTCTGCACTGAAATCGTCGCTAACTTCAATCCTTTCTTCTTCATGGGGGTGATGGCTCATCATGCCCTTCTCGCAGGAATATTGTCTGCTTCGTCGTTTGATGAATAAAAACTGTTTCCACCGTTTCACTGCTGGGAAGGAAAGGATAGAACAGGAGAAAGGACTGGCCACAAAGTTGTCGGGATTTTGAACTGGGAGAATTGAAAGACAAGGTGTATCGCAGCAGGTAGACTGAAAACAGCTAAGGAAACACGTTGGTTTTATAGTGAAAAGTTGACCGACTAACCTGAAAAATTATGAGCAAGGGAAAATCCCGGAAGATTTGTTTTGAGTATCTATTCTCTAAAAAAACAAGAGCGCACTCAAAAAATAATACTCGCAGCATCATTTTCACAGAAATTCTTCAACAGATTTGACGGAACTGCGGCGCACTCTAATCCATTAACCTGGAAAATTATGAGATTCGTTTTTCGATTTTATCTGTAAAAAATGAGCGTGCGCACATTTGTGCATTCCAACCCAGTAACCTTGAAAAATAGTGTCAGTGAAAGATTCAATTTTTCTGGTTTCTCTCAGCGCCAGCATTTCCGCATTCCAACCCACTAACATAGAAAGATATGAGCGAGAGATTCGTTTTTCCCATTTCTATTCCACACAAAACAAGAGCACACTCAAAAATAATAACTGGCGCTGCATAATTTTCATAGAGTTGACAGAACTACGCACTCTCACTACAAGAACTTTTTCTTCACAGTCAGAAGTCGCAAATTGGTGATGGTAGGTAGTAGTATACAGAAATGGATAAAATTAAAGTGAACATAGTCCAGCAGTTTTTACTGTTATACAGTTATTGTTAGTATCTTAAAAAATAATTTTACTTTTTAATAAAATTGATGATGCAATATTTCTATGTTAGATACATTTTTGCTTGTTTCTTGTATAAAAAAAACATGTAAAAACTTCATTTTATTTTCAAATAAATCAGCGTTTTTTTTCAATTATTTTGTTTAATAATTTCATAAAAATAATGATGTAATTTCAGGCAGTACTCTACTCTTTTTTGTATATTTTTTGCTTGTTTCTTGCACAAAAAAAAACACGTAAAATTTCCATTTTATTTTCAAATTAAAAATCATTTAAATGACTGTTTTTCAAATCATTTTATTCGATATTTTATTAATATTTTTTTCTGATTTTTAAGATACTACTGTGCATGTGTAGAAATGTTGAGATAAAATAAATGATTTTAACCTAGAAAGGAGATGCATGCACCGACACTTAGAAGTGGTGGTGGTGGCATGATGTAATCTGTTCTGCGCCGTAAACAGAGATGACTGTGAAAACGAGGGTCGAGAAAGAAATGTCGGAATAAAATAAATGAATTTAACCTAGAAAGGACAGCCATGCACTGACACTTTAAAGTGGCACAGTGCAATGTTGCGTGGCGTGAACGGAGATCACTTCGAAATACGGAGAAAACATGCGTAAAGTGCTGTAGGGCAACTCACAAATCGCACAGTGCAATGTCACGCGGCGTGAACAGAGATCACTTCGAAATGCGGAGAAAAATGCATGCAAAACAAAAAGTGAAATAATAATACATACGGTATATCGGTACTATAGTGAAGCGCGCCAATGCGCGCGGGGGTGGATCGTAGACAGCTACACACACGTAATGAGAAAACTCCCGGGGAATTCCCTGTAATTCTGAAAAACGCTCCATGCTGAAACAAAAATAATGTAGTAAGTAGGTATGTACATACATAGCGGGAGGAAGGTTACTTTACACTTACCTCGCTGCAGTGAAATCAGTCACATTTTTTATGAACGGAGTGACACTATGATATGCAGGAAGAATTCGCGACGCGATATTGTCCAAAGTGACAAAAAGTCACTGAAACGAAAAGGTGTCAGTATTAGTCAATGTTTGGCGGTGCGCCAGTAAATAACTGTCTTTGGAGAAAAGAATTTGGGGTTGTATGGGATGTTATGTTGCGAAGGGCAAAAACTTTATTGAAGTGCACCTACTTTATTGAAGTTTTTAAGCATGGCGATTTCTTTTAGCATAAAATTGCACTAGGAAAATTGTTTTCTGTAAGCTAGTCTAGCTATTATTTTTTTAGCTTTGGAGAAACAATGTGGGTATGGGGAATGGCAAATGGGAAAAAAGTTTATTGAAGCGCGCCTATGCGCTTGTATTTTTTGCAACGCCATTTACAAAAATAAATGTAACATATATGAAAATTGTTTTTCTGTAAGCTAGTCTAGCTATTAGCAATGTGGGGCACGGCGAATGGTATATTGAAGCGCGCCTATGCGCGCGGGGGTGGTGGAAGCGGCAGCAATGGCGGCGCTATAAACGCGCCGCCCCGTGAACAAAAAATACACATATGTAATAATGGCTGTTTTTCCTATATTGAGGACCCTATGCTACAACACATACTTAATCGCTCCCATTTGCCACCACTTCTATACTACTGCCGCCGCGAGGGAGGGGCAGAGGCAGGACCCGTCGACCACCGCCGCCTCCGCCACCCCCACCACCATCACCACCACCTCAGCTTCCCGCCCCCCACCCCCCCCCCACCGGTTTAAACCACCGCTTCCCTGGATTATGAAACCAAGCTGCGAAGTGCAGCCCCATCCCAGAAGAGAATAACTGCCATGCTGCACACTCGGAGCAACACCGACTGTTTTTTTGCGTGTATGGATAGTGTTTTTGTGTGCGTGTGTGTATGTGTGTACATATTATGTATGTGTTTTATGCCTTGGTACGTACTCGGACTGACACCGACTGTTTTTTGTGTATGTATGCGTGTGTTGTGTTTATGTACAGTTTTTTTTGTGTATGTACATATTATGTATGTGTTTTAAGAAAGAAGCCACCTCAAAAAACAATCTGCCGCCTATTTTATAGACTGGTGACGATGAGAAGTACTTGTATGTTCATTCGTATTATTACGTATGTGTTTATTCAATCAGATATTGATATGAATAGTTTCAATCGTCAAATACGAACACGTGATCAGCGATATCCCATTGCATTTTCTTCAATTTTTTACCGTACTTTCTGGATACGGTGAAGAAAATTTTTAGGTTGGGCATTTAAGAATTAACCGTACTGATTTGATACGGTTTTGACGCTAAATTTCAATTCCGTACTTTTTTGGGCCGTATTTTTTCAAATGTGTGAAATGTTGCGTTTTGAAATGTTGCGTTTTTGAAATGTGCTTAAAAAGTTCTTCTAGTTCCTCTTTTTACATTTTGTTCACAGCTTTGTACAGGCGAAGAAGGCGTGCTAAACTTTACCGTACTATTTTTACCGTACTAAAAAAAAGTTCAAAATTTTGGGAGCCGGTGCGAAGAAAAAGTACGGAATTGAAAAAAATTAGGTTACCCCTCCAAACGGCGGTGGTACTTATAGATACCATGAAAAGTGTAATGGGATATCAAAGTTGTTGTCTAGAGAAATGACAAAAGAATTGCTGAGTTTGAAACAAATATTATCTGGTAGCAAGTTCCACAAAGGGACAACACGACGACAAAACACTGATTGTTGTACTCTTAAGCCGAAGTGGATGTCCGCGCTCAAGGACGCTGCCCTGCCGCCCCAGCTGCCATGTATCTAAAACAAAAAGAAGCAACAGGGCAGCAGATGACGGTTGAGTGATTATTTGTGCAGTGTCGTTCGCAAGCACCTATCGTCTATATGAAAAGACGAACCGGATGGCGAGCTGTCTCAGAAATTTCTCCATCATTTGGTAGTAGAAGATGACGGGAGGAGGTGGAGGGGGAGGTGGAAGTGATTGAAAATACAGGGTGTCCCACATACATTCCCCCAACTCCCAAACTCAAGCTGAAATTTTGTTCCAGAAAAACCCGAGAATAGTATTGTGACAAAATTTGAATCAAGGGATAAAGTTATGAGTTTTGCAAATTTGCGACCACTATGTGAAACACCCTGTAGGTGTAGATCGCCGGAGGGAGGGGCGACGTCGATGACTCTCGTTTCCAGTTGGTACGTCTGTTCTGGAACCAGACTTTCACCTGGTACCTGGACAGACCCAGAGCGATGGTCAGGCGCTGCTTCTCTTCACTCGACGGATATCTGCTGTTGGAAAAACTCTGTTCGAGTGCGGCTCTCTGCTCGTCGGTGAAGGCGGTGCGTTTTCTTTTGGCTACAACAACAAGCCTCTGGAAAAGTGGTGGTGATTTTTATTTTCTGTGTGGAGTGATTATCGTTTGTGGTATTGATAAATTTGTTTGGGTAATGTGTGTTGAGGTTGCGATGAAGAATTAGTGTGCCCCGTTTGTATAATTTTGGTTTTGTTTTTGTTAATTTTGATTATTTCATGGATTTTCTTGATTGTTTGTATGCATAAGGCAAGTTCCCGTGGGGAACTTGTGTGCCCCTCGGAGAAGCTTGTGCGTAAGGCAAGTTCCCGTGGGGAACTTGGAGGCCCCTCGGAGAAGCTTTTATTTATGGATAGGATGAAAATGGCGTTTGATGAAAGTGATTGCGTATTAGCATGGTGTGATTTTGGGAAAATGGTGGAAGATGCGATATATTAGTGGTAATATCATTTTTTGTATGGTACGCAAGTAGAAATATGTTGAACATAAAAGTTTTTTAGGTGTAAAAAGTCAGGCCTAATAAAAACGCCTTTCAGGCGTCACAGATAACAGCACAAGCAAAAAATGTCGAAGATACTGTAAGTGGGTGAGATTACCTACATGTACTCGCAGACAGTTTTACCAAAAATATATAATCCCTGTATAGAGAAGAATGGCCTACGTAGTGAAAAGAAACGAACCAATCCCTGACTCGTTTTGAGGCCTAAAAATAGGATATCCTATTTTTAGGATATCCTATTTTTAGAACATTTTATGTCCTATTTTTAGAACATAAAATGTTCTAAAAATAGGATATCCTATTTTTAGAACATTTCATGTCCTATTTTTAGAACATTTTATGTTCTAAAAATAGGATATCCTATTTTTAGACATTTTATGTCCTATTTTTAGAACATTTTATGTTCTAAAAATAGGATATCCTAAAAATAGGATATCCTATTTTTAGGCCTCAAAACGAGTCAGGGATTGCTTCGTTTCTTTTCACTACGTAGGCCATTCTTCTCTATACAGGGATTATATATTTTTGGTTTTACAAAGAGAGGGAAATTAGGTTTTGCGTTAGGCATACTTAACCGAAGTTGTCGGTGGACAAGTGGTTTAGATTACTAGTATTACTATATCCCTTTGCATTACAAGTGGACAGTTTGAAAAAGCGCAGGCAGTATAGTACGCGCCACGTGCAAAGTACGGCGCGCGCACGTGGGCAGCTGTGAAAACAGGCCTAAAACCGCCTTCCATTCCAGGCCAATGAATAAAAGTAAAAAATTGATAGGAAAGCCAAACCTGGTCAAAGAAGCCAATACAAAAATCAGGCCTAAAAGCACCTTCAGGGCAATGAATAAAAGTAAAAAATGATAGGAAAAAATGAAAGCTGAACCTGGGGCAAGGGCTACCCTAACATCGACTTTTGAATTTAAAGTTCAAACCCTTTTTATTATAAACTATATTTTCATTCAGTCTTTTGCAAAAAAACCGCTTTTCAAAATTCCTATCCGTTCACGAGTTATCCGTGTGCAAAGTTCAGTCAAGTTCATTACTGAAGACGGATTTTTGGGAACCATTACGGTAGCTTCGGTAGCTTACACACCGTAACGGTTCCCGAGGTCCGCTTCAATACTAAAATTTATCGATTTTTATCGTCGAATAACTCGGGAATGGATAGGAATTTTGAACTGCGGTTGTTTGCAAAAGACTTGAATAAAAATATAGTTTATGATACAATGGGTTTGAATTCAAAATTCGAAGGTCGACGATAGGGTAGCCCTTGCCTTTTATAGCGGTAAATAATGGATAATAACGGTAGCACTCAATACCTACGACTTGATACGAAAACCCACTGAACGAATGTACGAATTCTTGATACGATTTCCTTACGAACGTACAGTACTCGTCTTCAATCAAGACCGATTCGGATCCACAATCCAGCCAGATAAGGAGAAGACTGCAGACAACAACTTCGAAGCCATGGAAGCCACACGATAACGGTAGCCGTGCATATCAAACAATACGTCGTGCTCACCAAACACGAATAAAATATTGTTAGCAGCGAAATAAACAACGGAACCAAACGGCAAGACAAAGGGAGCAAACACTCGCATAGCTGTCTCATTGCCCCAGCCGCATTGCCTCAGTACGCGTCACACGATGACAGCAGCACGACAACTTACGCAGGACACAATGCAAATGCAATCACTACATTAGTAGCCACCGGCAATAAAGTCGGCGAAGATTAGTATCACTACCTAACTGGTGCAATGCTTTTCCAATGCATACTCTACAAAAGTCAGGCCTAAGAGCACCTTCAGGGCAATGAATAAAAGTAAAAAATGATAGGAAAAAGCTGAACCTGGTACTTTTTGCAAAAAGATAGGATTTGAAAATCCGCCGTGGAGTTAGAGACACAGGTAATTCCTCGATATCGGTGATCAACCTTCTGAGCTGTTTTGAGTCGCTTTCTGTTGGCCTAGAAAGCTGAAAGTGTGCATGCATAAACGATGAAGCCTTGGCTACTTTTTGCAAGAGACTGCAATTTGAAAAGACACTCCGCCATGGAGATAGAGACGCAAACATCCAGAGAGTATATTATGAAACACCCTGTACCTACAAAGAGATATAATCTAAACCACTTGTCGACCGACAACTTCGTTGAAGTACGCCTACGCAAATATCCCTTCCAACTTT
Organism: Epsilonema sp. ZAB3_2; assembly: GCA_030247985.1. Classification (NCBI taxonomy): domain Eukaryota; kingdom Metazoa; phylum Nematoda; class Chromadorea; order Desmodorida; family Epsilonematidae; genus Epsilonema; species Epsilonema sp. ZAB3_2. Next base: position 67,282 of record JASAMW010005138.1, read on the forward strand.
TCCCCTCTATTGATGCGCAGGCTACTATTACTGTATCTAGCCTCTACGTTATAAATTGTACAACTAAACTCAAAACCCGTACTTAATCTCAACCACTTGTCGACCGACGTTTTTGTTTAAGCAAGAAATAATTTCACCGACAACTTCGTTTAAGTACGCCTACGCAAATATCCCTTCCAACTTTTCCCCTCTATTGATGCGCAGGCTACTATTACTGTATCTAGCCTCTACGTTATAAATTGTACAACTAACTACCAAAACCCGTACTTAATCTCAACCACTTGTCGACCGGCGTTTTTGTTTAAGCAAGAAAATATTTCATTTCCCCCCTCTCATACAACTGTTTACAAAAATCCATACATAAACCAAACCACTTGTACCCCGACAATTTCGTCCCTCGCTACTAAACCGCCTCTTTGGCGAAAACTGCTCACCCGACGACTTGGCCTAGTGGTCTAAGGCGCCGAATATCCCTGCACAGAACTTCGTAGCTGTGCCGCGCTAGTACGCGCACGTCTGACGGGGACAGGCAATTTTTCTCGATTATTTTCCTTAAGTACTGACCGGTTTCGCTATTAAACTTTTCAACACGGGGAAATTCTACGTATGCACTGAAAAATTTAGTGTGCTCGGGCTCGCTCAACGTTGCCTATCTTTATCGTTAGACACTTTCTGAGTGACTAGCCCTCCCCTCCGGGGAGGGGCAAAAACACCATCAAGTAAGTGTAAGAGTAGTTACAAAAAATTACAAAAGCATATACAGTAGCGCATGCACACAAAAAGATTCATACGTTTAGCCGTTGCTGCCATCAGATAGCAAGAAAAAGGAGTCCAGCTGTTGGATGGTGGCGGGATTTCGATCATCTAATCATGATCCGAAAATTGCTCTTTTTCGCGTCTTCTGACTACCGTAGGCCCTTTTCAGGTTACCTTCCATTCAGAGATCTTGGGTAAATAGTACTAATGGCCGAAAACAATGACACGTTCCCCCCTTTCGGATCGATGATCCAAAAACGATACTAAGGTGTCGAAGAGCGTCATTCTTCGTAGCACAAAAAGGCAGAGCCAACACAAAACCAACTATACTCCAACGGTTGGGTCGGCAATGGGGAATTTCTCGCCTTCTACTGCATTTGTCCTGCTCGAAGTCGGACCGGAAACGATTGGAAAATTTTTGCTCTTTCGCTATTCACTGCTTTTTTGGAGGGGAAATATCATGGCTTGGCAAAATTCCACCGCCTGGGAACATCAGAAGGCTGTGAATATTATCACCATGCGCTGGAGCTGGGCGCCGGATGTGGCAAGATTAAGATCATGCCTGGACGACGACACGCATCTGGTGACCCAGCTGTGCCACGTGATGGACAGACATGTGGGCAGATGCTTCCAGGTTTTCAAGCTTGCCCTGATATTCGACGGCGGTGGAGAAGATCTGCGATGGTACGCAAAATATATACCTGGACCATCAGGTGGAGGGGGAGTATGAAAAGCTGTTTTATTTTTCAGGCGGTTGGTGTTCCTGAACCTGTGGTCAGCGGCGGACGTGGTTGCATACGTCAAAGTTAATACACGCACTGGGCTGCTGGAACGAGGTTCACCAGCCACATATATGCCAGTGTTGGTTCCTAAGCAGAAGGTTAGGATGGAGACGCACGACGACTTCGACACCTTGAAAGGAGCGCCGACTCTGGCGTATTTTACTAAAGCTGTGACTCAATTCGGCGGCCTCCCGGACGAAGTATGTGCACACGCCGACGGCTGCTTTTATTTAGGAGACATTCTGTGTACTATTGCGTTCTTCTTCTGTGTACTAGGTCGAAAGTTTGGAGGTTGTCATTTATGCCGTCTCGCAATTGGTGCAACACGGCGTTCTGGCCAGAATGCCAGAAGACCCCTTCCCCATTATTTCCAAGCTGCTGCACATTATGGGCGGAGCCGGGCGGGTGAGCGTGAGCCGCCTGCTCAACTATCTGCACAACAAGTGGGAAGTTGTGTCGACGATGCACAATCAGCTGCACGATGCACAATCAGCTTCATAGTGTGTTTACCTGGTAAAAATCCATTAATTTTCGTACAGGATGGTGGGGCAATTATGTATGAACGCAAAGAATTGCATGCGTCACCATATGAGCATAGGTACTGAATGCATTGAAGCCATTGATTATGATTGCCCTATGTAGGTACTAGTATACTTACGTACAGTACATGTAGGTACAATATATACTGAGGAATGATTGAATAACGTTGGCACACATTGGAAATGGCACCATGTTATTTTCTTGGACATGATACAAAGGTGTTTTGTGGTTTCGGACGGCAGTTACCTATTTGGGCTTCACCATTGCAAAAATATTCGTATCAATTTATTTTCGGACACTTTTTTGTACGAATTGTACAAAAATTTCCGGATTTACAGTACATACGTACGCTTATAGTACTTACCGTTTATTCCAGGTAAAAATGTCTAGCTTTACCGTTTTACCGGGTAAAAAAAATTGACGGCGGTACATTTACCGCTTTACCGGTGGTAAGAATTTGGTGGCCGGTATTTTTACCGGCTTACCGGGTAAAAAAATACAGTGCCGGTATCCACCACTACTATGTACCATCGACATCCCAAGATACTTTTTGCCGGCTGTTTCTTTGCGCCTACCCTGTGGCCAAGAACTTGCTTACTACGATTCTTTGCACCTACTGATCTCGCACCTACTACTGACCTACTGGCCAAGACTAGCTGATCTCTACTAAATTTATACTGCAATTGCTTTGGAGTCAAAACAAAACGATTCAAAACAAAGAAGGCGCTATCCATCAGCTTCAGAGTGATAGGTCTGGACGAAAAGCATGCCACTCAGCTGCGATCTGTGAGGCGAATAAAAGGGGCTGCTCACGCCTCAGAGTGGGCAGCTTGGAGCTGGAGCGGCTGACTTTCGACTTTCTTCAACGGACCAGCTGCCGCTTCTTTCATTCTACCAGTATGCTGGGGTAGGGTAGCTGCCCATCTTGATAGTTGTACAGACAGACTCTGCTGCACAGACAAACTTGGCCCCTTTTCCGTTGTGTTTGAGTGTGGACGACGTCTACCTGATAAGGTATGACGTCGAGCTGGAAATGGTGGTTCGTGCGGCTTCAATTCAACAATGATTTTTAGTGCAGTGTAATGGTTTTGCTTCATTATGTATGTGGTTCTCATCGGTCCTATGCAAATTATGCTGTCCTATGCAATCAATCATTGACTATGTGCAATATACGCGGTCCTATGCAATCAATAATTGACTTATTGACTGTTTTAACCAATTACATATTCCTCTATTCCTATGGATTTATGCCAGATACGAAATAAAAGTGATTGAACTTGGTTGTTTTCAAACTTTTGTGCCTTCGGTCCATGGCTATGCTTATCGTGCAAATTTAGAAAACCAGAAACGTACGTAAAGTAATCAGCTGCATTTTAGCCATGATTAGCAGAATACTTACTCAGCACTGTAACCTGTCCGCACGTGACCATGCATATCCGGAGTTTGACCCGCCTAATGGATATGATGAAGAAGGTTTACCGATCAACAACCCAACATATCTTCGACCAGTGATATTCAGCGGTATTCTATTCCTGTACTGATTTACAAATGCCAGAAACGAAATAAAAAATTGCATTGAACTTTTTTGGAGGATAGGGGTGCCTTTATTGTCAATGGCTATGCTTATCATGCACATTTAGGAATGCTTATCACGTACAGTAATTAGCTATAGATGCTTGTGGCGGTGTAAGACGCTGATGTCGATTTCTCTGGGTGGCAGCTGCTGGTGATGAACAAACTCCAGTCAGTCAGATTCAGATACCATGCATACGCCCTTGACTGTGCGACGCAGCGCAGCTTCGATTTCTGGTGACGAGTGTAAATTCAACAGGGTGTTACACAATCCACACATTGAGCTGTTAGTCCGCTCTGATGCTGCCATTTGGTTCAGCTTCAAGTACGGCGCGATCCTTCGGCTGCTGAAGAGCGACAGTTCGGATTTCAAGCCGGGTTCTTCGCCCTTTAGTAGCACAGTCTCCTCCATCAGCCGGTTGACAACAGCAACTGATGGTGACAAAGATGGGCTGCAACCAACGGACTGAGAAGGGGAAGGAGAGAGGGACAGGGATGATCCATTGCTTCTGCTTGGGGATGGAAAAACGGGCGGACAAGGAGTAGCCATTGTACAGTTGATTTTTTATTTTGTGATTGCTTCGGCTTTGTAGAGAAGAAAAAAGCGATTGCAATGACATGGTACTCTTGTAGTTCTAGGTGTTTTGTTGACGTTTTGAAGCCTGGATGTGCACTGATCATTGTGGTGTGGTTGATAGAATATGTCGTCTGCTTGGTGGAATTAGACAGGTATACTATCCCAGGGTCAACATACGTACTTCACAATCACGATCATCCGGAAGGAAAAACGTCTTGATGTGTGGCTCTGGCTGTATGATGGTTTGGTCCATACTCCACTTTGGTAGCACTGGCGTGGCCACCGGCAGCCACTTTGTGGTCTGTCCCATTGGGACAGAGTTCTTCTCCACCGCTCCCTGTTGACTTTCATGGCGACCACTGCCAAGATAGGTTGGATTGTACTGCTGGATGATTGTTCGCGACTGTGCACTGTACAACACCCTCACTGCACTAGGTAGTCAACGGCGCTCTTGCCTGCGATCACACTTCCTCTTAGCCAATTATAGCACCACGGATGATGCTGTGAGTGTGAAAGCGTTTGTCTTGTCCACAACAAGGAAGAAACAATAACCCCATACCCACATTCTCTGCGGGGGTGCTTTTATGCTGGACAACTTTATAGATGTCTATACCGATGTGTTGCAGTGTGCTCGGTTCATTGGACCACCAAAAGTCCATGGCTGTACGAACTGCGCAATTCTCTTTAGAAATAGCCCCAACAGAAATATCGATCTCACACAATGGAAAGAACCAAATCCGTATTTCTCTTTGGGGCTGTTTCTAAACAAAAAATTGCGCAGTTTAGAAAGGTTCGCGGTCACTTCGTTGCGGACCTTTCGTTGCCATGGTCCTTTCGTTGCGAGAACTTTCGTTGCGGTCACTTCGTTGCTGGTCATTTCGTTGCGGACATTTGGTTGCCGCCGTCCCCCGGTCCTTTCGTTGCGAGAACTTTCGTTGTGGGTTTTTTCGTTGCCGGTCATTTCGTTGCCGGTCTAGTTTTGGTCATTTCGTAGCGAGTACTTTCGTTGCCGTTCATTTCGTTGCGAGATTTACCTAAGCCTAAGCCTAGCCTGCAACAAAGTGAATGGCAACGAAAGTACTCGCTACGAAATGACCAAAACTAGACTGGTAATGAAATGACCGGCAATGAAAATACCCGCAACGAAAGTTCTCACAATGAAAGGACCGGGGGACGGCGGCAACGAAATGTCCGCAACGAAAAAACCGCAACGAAGTGACCGCAACGAACGTTCTCGCAACGAAAGGACCACGGCAACGAAAGGTCCGCAACGAAGTGACCGGCAACCAAATGACCGTATCCCGTTTAGAAAGTGGTCCATTCACGCTTCAGCGAGGCGAGTGTACTTGAACACGCCGGTATAGACAACTATAAAGTTGTCTATGAAAGAAACAGCATAAAAGCAGCCCTGCATGGTACTGTTCAATCAACTGCTGGTTGTGAAGCAGTTACAGTGGCATATAGGTAGTTACGTCATAGAGACCAGGTGGAATGTATACAGCAAACTAAAGTGTGACCAGAAATATCATGCTCCATTGAAACTTTTTCTTGAGAAATACGCGATGTAGAGCACAGCGGTCAAAAATTCCACAGCTAACTTTAAAGGGAACTTTGGGCGGAAAGTTCGAGGTAAGCCTGTATGCATCATTTGATAGAGCATAAAAAAGCTGCAAAACGCACCAAGTTCCATCCCTCTACGTTGCGTTGTTCTTGAGTTACAAGCAAAAATTGATCAGTGAACGAAAAACCCAACTTGAGAGCACGTAACTCGCTAACCATTGCACCGATCGGAATACTTTTACTACCACCGTGTGCTCCGTATTGAGTTCTACATTTTTGTTGTATAAAGTTATGCTGTATCTTCACTGCCTGTGGCATGGGAAGCCAAAAAAAAACGTGTCTTTGCGCAGTTTAGCACATATTAGTCTGCATAATTTTTACTGGCGATCTACAGCGCGCCAGCCACCCCCCCCCCCTTTTGTACCCGAACTAAACTTGGACAGTGGATACTTTTTTATGTCAACAAAAAAAAATTATTGCCAGCCTCATATTGCTATGTAATTCTTATCAACAACAATTATTGCCAGCCACATTTGGCGATGTAATTCTACTAAAAATTCTATCATGTAAACGCCAGGTGGGGACAGCTGCCCCATTTTTTTCCTTCGCTTCAAATGCTGACTGGTTGGGTACCAGGTGAAACGGCACCCCAGCCTGACCGCCAGCACCAAGCTCATCTCCTCCTGCCGCTTGGCCACCTCCTCTAGTATCTCCTCTCTCCAGTTCTTTCAGACGATGCAGCAGATCTTCTAGCTGCATCACCCACCGCCTTCTCCTTCACCGCCCGCTCCTTCTCCAACTTCTCTAAACTCATCAGAAACTCTTTTAGCTCTTTCTCCAACGCTGTCATCTCTTCGTCCTCTGACCATTCGTCTTCGTCCTCTGACCATTCGTCTTCGTCCTCTGACCATTCGTCATTACAAGCCATTTTTGTTTCTAAACAGAAATGCAATATTCATTCAATGAGTTTGCTCACAAACCTACAAATGGATATATAAAATATCTCATTTGAAGACTGGAAATTTGAAAGAGGTCGCGATTTTTAAAGAGTAGTACATATTGTAGTTTAAAGAGTAGTAGTAGTTTAAAGAGTAGAAGTACTTCAGAAGTTTAAAATAGTAGTTTAAAGAGTAGTACGCTGCTGAAAGGTTTTTGTTTTACAACACTTCCTGAGAGAATAAGGTTATCAGTGCAAACGAAGACACGGAATAGGAAATATGTACAGCATGCATACAAGAGGCCTAGTTTCTGCGACTGCAGTCTCGCTTGGAGCTATCAATCCATCACTTGTCGAGTTGACGTATCAAAAGTCTGTCCAGTCCACATATCAAAAGCAAAGCGACTTATGTATGTACTGTGTCGGATACTGGTCATGTATGCTACGCCCTCTACGTACGTACTGAGCTATGTACAGTACATGTATAGTTAGCACGCTATTTGACAAGCACACAGTTGTCATGTAGTGTGAACTGAACAGCTGAGTGAGCAGTACGGCGAGACAATTGAGTGTTCCGGATGTGGTAATGATGAGGTAAAGGCCACCCAAAAACTAGAGTACATGGATGACGACACAAAAACGAGGCTTTATTCAGGGGTTGGCCCATGTCCTTTCCATAACAGAAGTCGAGATCCGTCACAGCGGAGTCCCAACATTGGGCGTCGCTGGAGATCCTCGGCGGCGCAGATTATTGCGATGCAGACGAAAACCGGCGCCCTCCAGCACTTCGTCGTGCGCCGATTGCGCAGATGTTGAAGGCTGGGGCTCCATGGACGAGGCTGCAATGGCGAAGGAAGATGCGCCCGTGATGGTACCTCTGATGCGCCCATGGTAGTTCTTTTTAACTACCTTGCTGTGGCTGGATAGCAGTAGAACTAGAAGGCACCTTTGAAGCAGTTGGTGCCATTATAGACATGTTGCTTGACCAAGGACGGCACCAGACGATGATGTTTGTCGAGTTTATCTTGGGAACATGCTTGGTCATTTTCGGCAACTGTTTTTGCCGTGTGACAAACTTTTTCGCCCGACTTTTTGTTGGACTCACCTCAACGCTCTGAATGGGCTGCTGAGCTGCTTCCATGGCGGCGGCTGTTAGCTGACTTTGTTTTGTATCCATCAGAAGTGACCTGAATTTTTCTTTAAAAGTAACTCAGACCAACACAGTATATACTACAGGGTGTCCAAACTAAATTTACACAAAATTCAATCGATCATAACTTTCGTCTTAAGAGGCAGAGAAAGATGGGACCAAGCTCATCTTAAAGGTCAATTCAAGAGCTATATTTTGGTATGCCTGCCGTTTCTGTATGCCCTACCATTCACGAGTTAGAGCGATTCTCGCAGATCACCTCAAAAACAGTTTTCCCAAAACTGAAGCCTACAGCAATTTCCTTGTCAACTGCCTATTCTTTGCTTCAGCCAGAGATCATTTGGCATAAAGTGAATGTCGCCCACCACACCCTTTGACTCATTCATCCCACTGTGTGGTATGACTTTTTGCGTGCATTTATGCACTTTGTAGCCCAAATATCCACCCTCAATGCTGAACCTTCACATTGCAATACCACCACTTTGGTTTTTGAGTATTTTGTCAAACTAAGCTCTTCAAAATGCTAGAATTCCATTTCCAGTGGGTCACGTATAATGAAAGATATCGCTGGTTAGTCCTTTTGCTATATCGCATTCACATTGCCATGTTTTAGTCCAGTTATTCCAAAATTAGCTGTGTTAGCTGAAAATTGGAATAAATTCAGTTTTGGGAAAACGTTTTTTGAGGTGGTCTGCGAGAATCGCTCTAACTCGCGAATGAAAGGACATACAGAAACGGCAGACATACCAATATATAGCACTTGAATTGAGCTTTCAGATGAGCTAGGTCCCATCTTTCTGTGCCGCTTAAGACGGAAGTTATGCTCAATTGAATTTTGTGTAAATTTAGGTTGGACACCCTGTACATGTAACTACGTAGGTTAACTCCTCCTGTCCTACGAGAAATTCGACAACCATTTGACGGCCATCCAACGGCCGTTTGATGGCCGTTTCATTGCCGGTTTTGTTTCACACCAGCCAGATTACGGTTATACTGTGTATGCAGCACTATGTATGTACAGGGTGTTTCATAATATACTCGCCGGATATTTGTGTCTATATCTCCACAACGGTAAGTCGTTTTTAAACGCGGTCTTTTGCGTTGAATAGCCAAGGCTTCAACGTTGATGCAGCCAAAATTTTAGCTTCCTAGGTTTTATTGTCATGGCGCTGTAAGCGGTCAAAGTTGCGGCGCCTTTTTTGGCGCAAAACGGAGGCAGGGCACTGAGGCGGGGCAACGGATTTGCATTTCGCTTTTTTCTCGCTCTTTCAAGTCTGTTCACCATTCCACGCTAACTTTTATGCATTTTTGAGCAGTCTTATCGAAGATAGACTTCAGTTTGATCACCATGGCATCAGCGTCCCAAGGAAAAGCTTGGATGACTGAATTTTGGCTGTAACACTGTTTGCTAAGTTTGAATCTGCTAGAGAAGTGGCATGGAGGTGGAAAAACTACCGAAACTTGTGCTCTAGATAAAAACTGGGGAGGGGAATACTGCGGAAGGAAAACTAAGGAGAAAACTGGGTTAGGTAAACTGGGGAGAGAAAAACCGGAGCCGATCTGTACCTGGCCGCCTGCAAAAATGTGTGAAAATTGACGCTTTGCAAATCGAGCTGTTTGAGCCGCTTCCTGTTGGCCTAAAAAGCTGAAATTTTGGCTGCATCAACGTTGAAGCCTTGGCTATTCAACGCAAAAAACCGCATTTGAATATGACACTCCGGTGGGGAGATATAAGCACGAACATCCGGCGAGTATATTATGAAACACCCTGTATACTTGAAAAGCGGAGTTATTTGACATTTGTCTGAAGCAGACTCCACATTGGTGCTTGGAGAGTGTCGGAAGATTAAGGGAAGGTGGCGACTTTGCTTGCACCCCCAACATTCGCCTAAGCGGCCCCAGTGGACATTCTATCGAATCGTTGTTCCATCTTTTTTCCTACGAATTCCATTTTCTTGACCTGCTTGCTTCTGAAGTTTTAGGCTTGGCAAGGACAAGCAATAGCGAATACACGGGCAGAAGGAAAGTGGGAGCGTTTGTTAGCGTGTCTTAATTAGGAGGAGCCAGATGAAGGGAGGCAGGGAGAGGTCTAGCAGCACCCCGTCTGATCGGCTTTCAATAGAAACGAGGGGCGAAGGGAAAAGGCCATGTGGTACTTGCTTTCAGTGTAGGTTCTCTCTTCAATCCTAGCTGTGGTTCCTCAATTGACCAATCCCTAGCTAAGCTGAGTGAACAAAGTGAACTGCTTCATTGCACTTTGGAAGCACTTTTTCCCTGCTGTGACTTTTGTATAGCCCAACCAAAAATACGGTATATAGGTAGATATATTGCCTGCGATCACACCAGTTCATGCACCGTACATGTCAGATAAGACATCAAAAGATTACTAGAATCTGTATGACACCGCGAAAATAATGTAGGGTGGAAAGGTTTCTTTCATCGATTCAGTAGCCACAACATGAAAGCAACCTGTTTTCCCTCCCCCATCCAACTGGAATGGAAGGTCACAATAATTGTTACATATAGATACTGTACCTACCCAGTACACTACGCACTCTCTGTGTATTTATTTATCCCATATGTCAGCGCAAAGTCTGAGTGGTCATGAGTCGTGACTATTTCAGTCCTCTTGAAGTATGGACAACGCGGTTATCACCAATCCCGATGTTTTGCCGGCAATGTTGCAGAAGCCCTGTGATCGCCAATTTTTTGGCTTCCAGATGAAGTGGAAGCAGAAACTCAACAGCCTACCTAGTACGTGTTCAACAGTTTTTCAATGAGCAACGGGGACGCGGGATCTGTTCACAGATTCGCATCTGCGCTGACCTCCCAGAGCACAGAGCTGCTACACGTGTCAAATTGGTTATATGTTGGTGGAGAAAAAGGAAAGTGCAGAGGCCACTGGTAAAGCGCCAGTGTGGGTGTTTTACGTCATCAACCTATGGTCCAGAAATCCACTGTTGTGCCACACTTTGCTCTACTGGAACGATCGAGTGCAGCCAGAGACTGTGCTGTCCATCTTCTACCTCAGCGGCAGACGGCTCTGGCAGAGGTCACAGGCTGCGAATTGTACTGACAGATCAAAGAGCACGGTGCGCGATTCTTCAGCTTTACCAGAGATGTTGATGAAGCGTACTCGATGGTGGACAGAGTGAACATGATCATCATGGAATGCTCTCCAAAAAAGTTTGAAGAGGCGAATGTCATCAGCCCAATGAAGACGCGATCAGCAACTTCAACGCATGCAACAGCCATCACCATCCACTGGCCTGGAGGGGCAAGATGAATGCCAATATTTATCTTATTCCATCAACAGGAGGTTGCGAGCTAGAAAGAAAGGAAACTTAGGAGGTTGCGAGCTAGAAAGATTGCTTTACGTAAACGTAGGCACGTTTCATTACAAGCGAGGGATGCATGGAAGGCAGCTGAGAAAGAGTTCCAACTAGGCGTTCAAGACCATGTTAGTACTGGTGCGCAGGTAAAAATTTGGGTAACTTTACCCGAGTTACCCGGCCCATTTTGGACCAGGTAAATTAACCTAACTTTACCCAGAAATAAAAATTGGCAGGTAAAATAACCCGGCTTTACCTAACTCGACTGGCCGTCGAAGGCTAACTCAGGTAAAATCTGAGAAACTGCGCGTAAGTACTGCCAATACTTACCCGGGTAAAATCTTCCAACTAAACCTAGTACTTACCCGGGTAAATTTACCCAGGTTAACGAAAGCAGTGGATTTCAACCAACCATACATAAATATTCAAAGCTACAAATACCGCTGCATTGGCGACTGTATGTAGTCATTTCCCACTAGTTCCTAGTACATGGATCTGTGGAAATGAGTCAACAGCGTCACTATGAAGATATGACACTCAACATTGGAGAACAAAAGCACCTGTTTTATGATGTTTTTGGCCAAGATTTACACAACAGTACTTACCCGGGTAACCTGCTCGAATTTCAGTTTACCTGACCCGGCTGAGCCCTGACCGGGTAGGTTACCTGACTTTACCTGGAAGCCGACTGCACTGGGTAAATTTTACCTAACCTAACCTGATTTCCTGAGAGGCCAAGTAAGCACCAGTACATGTTAGACATAAGGAGGCGCGTTTTATCAGAGACGGCAACCATACGAAATTTTTCAATTTTGCCAAATCTAAGCTTAGATACAGTAATCCAGTAGCAGCTTTAACAAACACTTGGAATCATACACATCTATCAAATCTGCATAAATAATAACCCTTTATCTGTCATAGGATTTTTGGGGGTAAAATTTGTTGAATTCGTCACGATTTTTCCGCATATTTTTGTTTTTCGATCGTCATATTTTGTGTTTTCGGATCCACTAATCTGAAGCAAATCGTCATTTTTTGATGCCAAAAAAATCGTCATATTTCGAGGTTTTTTTCCACATATTTTGCCAAAATCAGGTAACTGGTGTGACGATTTGCCCTTTTTTCGTCATATCACTCATAGTGTATGAGGTTTTCAGCACAATTTCACCCATTTTTTGCGGATTTTAGAAAATTTTAATTTCGGTTGATTTTTTTTAAAAATCGTCATGCGCAAAATTCCCATGTATTTGTGTAAATTTCCGCTTTTTTCAGGAAGCTGTTTGTAAAGTGTTCATCAAGCAATTTTTTCATCAAATTTTTCAACAAGTATCATCATTGGCCAGCAGGAGAACTAGTTCATTTTGATCGAGACATGGTTATGGAATCAACAGAAAACGCTAAGCTATCTTTGCCAACTCTTTCTCCACTCCATCCTCTTGTCCTCTTATTTTCCATAGTGAAGGCTGAGAACAATTTTTAAATTGTCCTTCGGTTGGTATACATAGTTTTTTATGCTGAATTGATATCATCCTCATGTTTCGACGCGAATTTGCCTCCTCATAGAGAAACCCCACTCATACCGATGGCTTCGAACGCCCGTTTGTTCTTGTCAGCGCCTCACTTCCTGCGTCATTTAGAATCAGCGCGTGTAATCATCCATCTGCATGCGCGTCATCATCCGCTCTCACATTCTAAATGACGCAGGAAGGCGCTGACAAGAACAAATGGGTGTTCGAAGCCATCTGTATAAGTGGGGTTTCTCTACGAGGAGCCAAATCGCGTCAAGACATGGGGTGATATCAATTCAGCATAAAAAACTATGTATGCTGACTGAAGGAAAATTTAAAAATCGATCTCTGCCTTCACTATAAAAAAATCTTTGCCACATCTGCCCTTTAAGGCAAAACACCCCATCAGTCCAATCAGATTAACTACCTGCCCCTCAGCTGGGGAACTGTTCCTGAAATTGATGGAGAAAGCGCTTGCCCTTGCAATGTTTGAGAAAAATAAACATGGAGCCTTATTTATGGAATGGAAAGAGATGGCACCCGCTGGCATGGAGAGAGTTTCTCCGATTGCTGTGGGTTGTGGTTGGCAACAGCAGCAGTGGAAAAGAATAATTATGAGTGAGTTGGGAGGGGGGAAGGACATGTCCAATGAGAGCACAGTTTCTTTACTTCACTCTTTTTTAAAAAAAAATCAACTACCATGGTCCATGAGAACATGACGATTTCTTCGGAAGTTTGGTTCAGGATTTCTTTGACGAAATCGACATGTTGACTAAGACACCAGGTTTCCAGAGATATATGACGAAAACGAGGTTTTCATGGATTCTACGCTCACTCCACTTGGAGGACAGCGACTTTTTCGTCGCACTGCAACACCTAAAATGGCAGAGAAACGCGAAAATTTGTCATAATTCCTTCATTTCTTCCTGTTATATCGGGAATTTTTAACTTGGACTTAGCCTGGTTTTCACTCAGCGCAAATGTTTTCACTTTTGACTTGCTCATTTTGCTCATGGCAGTGCGGAGAGACAAAAAAATCAAAACAACCACAACAACAGCCGTCGATGCCTGAAAATGAACGTTTTCTGGCCAAAAAAGGCGTCATTTACATATTACATCACCGCTAGGGGGAGTGCCGAAAAGTGATGCCATGGTGATGGTGGGGGGGGGGGGGGGGGTGTCAGCAGCTGAGGCTGCAGTGATGATGATGATGTATGTACTGTATGTAGTATATGTGTACTATCAAGACTACATAAGGGAAGAGAGACTATGCCAGCTAGTATTGGCTTCATGTTTCATGCTACGGCCGTTTTGGTCCCAATCGGGGGTCCGGGGCCCCCGATCGGGGTCCCCTATAAAATGCATGCAAAAGTAGAGATGTTTTTCTTTTCGTTTTCTTTTCTTTCTCTCTTTTCACACATGGGGCCCCCGATCGGGGGCCCTGGGCCCCCAATCAGGGGCCCTGGGCCCCCAATCAGGGGCCCCTATCTCTATTTTACATCGATCTACGGGGCCCCCTGATCGGGGGGCCCCAGGCCCCCGATTGGGACCAAAACGGCCGTAGCATGGAACACAAGGCCAAATACGAGCTGGCATAGTCTCTCTTCCTTATGTAGTCTTGGTATTATGTACATAGTATAGGCCACAGGGGGGGGGGGCGGGGCTCGGCGGCTGAGACAAAAGTGATGTAGCGGTGATGGTGTGGGGGGAGGGGGTACCCCCCTGCCAGCAGCCATCAGCTGGTGATGTAATATGTAAATGATCCCAAACAGCGACAAAATGGCCCCTGAAATGGTCATTGGTCGGCCGTCAAATGGCCATCGATTTTCTGAGGACAGGAGGAGTTAACTTCCCCTGTCCTCAGCTAAATTGCTATCATTGGATATCACACTTGGGTTGCAACAATATAATTTGGCAAATATATGCACATTTGGCAAATTTGGGTAGTACCAACGATTTCCCCTTGAATTCTACCATCGTTTCATCACAGCTCACAATGTGATTTCCTGCATTTGCCATTTCGACTATCCTAAAACAGAACAGCAATGCAATAAAAAGCACAACTAAAACATAACGCGCTAACTTCTGGTGATCATCGGACATAAGTGGGCGAAAACATTACTAAAACATGCTATACGACAACTAAGATGAATTGAAAAACACAATTGCAAAGTCACATCACAAAGTGAAAGACTCAAGGCGCGAATTGCTATGGATAAACTCAGCATGAGGAATATGACTTCACCGATCACCATGCCTCTGGAGGTTTAAAAACGAAACACTTTTCTTATTTTCGCTGCACAAATTTTCCCGTTTTTTTCACAAGCAACAAGAGTTATCAACACAGAATTTTGCAGAATAACTTCTACTTTCATGCTCCTTCCATCAAGCCCAACATTAGTTACTCAGCATATTTGTTCCATTGCAAACACCCAATGTCGCTGCCGCACTTGTTGAAACACCAACACACTGATTGTCATGACTGAGACAAACGCGCGCATTCAAAAAGATCACCGCTAATATGACGATTTCTTGAGCCTCTAACATCACCTTGAAATAAATCGGCTTATCACCAAAAAATATGACGACTAAATTTCGAAAAACAGTTACCGCAATCTGTTACCTATATATGACGAATTCTACACAACTCAAAAATAATTAGAATGTGGATCCAAAAATGAAAATATGACGACTAAAAAAAATCGTAGAATATGTGGATTTTCATCATAATGGACAAAGTTCTTGATCAAGTTCTTATTCGGATCATTCAGGATTGATTGATTTCAGGATTGATTGATCAATCAAGCAATCAAAAATCAATGAATCAAACTGCACCATTGTGTATGAACGTATGTGGGATGCTGTAACTAACCATAAAAATGAATGTAAGGCTTGTTTGTGGCTTTGAACAGAGTACATACATACGTTAACAATGCTAACAAAGACTCGTGCCTTTATTGTACGGATTGTAATCCTTCCAGTAGAATGGCCACACAGGTCTCATCTTTTTGGGCCAGCCTCTCCGCAAACCCATAGGTACGCATGAACTCCGAAATATTCTCATCCACCTCCGAAATGTTATCATCCTCCTGAAACAAATCGGAACTGGAGCCAAATAATCGCTTAGCAACACGCCTTTGTATCTCCACATTGCGATTGCAAAACTTACGTACTTAGACAGGCACATTCGCAAAAGGATTTTCAATCGATTATTGCGTATTAGGGTCTGATCTGATCCATCCGACGCAAAACTTCAGACGATGTAAAATCCCAATCTTCAGAACAAAAATAAATTCCAGCACTCTATACATCATCAACATACGTACACATCTCTACCTACCCTTTTGATAGAGCGAAGAGTCTCTATCTAATACGTTCTTCCAAATATTTCCTGAGATAGCAAATTGGTGTAATCGCACCAAAGCGGTCACGGCTCGTGAAATTTGTTCCATGATCAGTACTAATAATGTGAACCACCGCTCTCTGTCCTCAGTAATCGAACAACTCCCTCTTAACTCTGTAAAACCAACAACTGACCCTCTCTCCTGCCTTCTGCGCAGGAGCAACCGCGGTCTCTCTCGCATCTGCTCAGCACGTGATGTCTGTAGGCGTGGCCAACGATACGTACATACAAGTATGGAGTTCAAGTACTGAGATACATAGCATATGGTTGACAAATTAGTGTCTACTATTTTATGGCTTTGGGTGAAACCACTGTCAACTCGTCCAAACTAAGGCCGATCCTCTATTGTCTCACCGCCGCTTGGTCCTTCTGTTCTGAAGCCAGACTCGCACTTGACGCCTTGACATCCCCAGAGCGACAGTGAGACGCTCTCTCTCTTCCCTCGATGGGTATTTGCAGCTTAAAAAGCTTTCTTCAAGCACTGTTTTTTGCTCCGTCGTGAAGGCTGTTCGTTTTCTAGGTGCTACAAAAATTAAAAAAACACCTTCAAGCAAGCAAGAGTAATTACAACAAATTACAAAGAACACACAGTAGCGCATGCAAGTAAGCGCAACAAAACAAGACTCATACGTTTCGTTGTCTCCATTATGTCAGACTCTAGCATTGCAAGAAAAGGAGCCAGGTCGCGCGGCTGGATGGTGGGGACCTTCGGTCACCCAATGATGATCTGGAAAGAAAATGCTCTCTCGCGTCTTCCTTTTGTTTTGACTACCATTATGCCCTATTGATGTTACTAACAATGGTGCGATTGTAGTCCCTTTCGTATGGATGGCCCTAACGATACTATAGTAAGGCATCCAGGAGCGTCGTTTTCATAGCACAAAAGGCCGAGCCAACAAAACCAACTGAGTCCTATCACAGTTGTATGTGCAGCAGACGCGATCGCCTCACCTCAACTAACAATCGATGATTGCACTTGTCCTGTAGTGAGCACAATACAATAGCTGTTCAAAGTTGGGTCGGCTTGACTTCGTATCTATTTTTAGTGGCAAAATTTCTCGCCTACTCTCATCTGCTACTGTATGTGTCGAGCACATTAGCTGCTCACAGTCGAACTGGAAAAGACTCCAAAGGAAAATTTGCTCTCGGTTGTGTTTGCTATTCATCTGCTTTTTGGGTACAAAAGCTGGGGGAATTTTTGCGCAACTGGAGATCATGGCTTCTTGGCAAAATTCTACTTCCTGGAAACATCAGAAGGCCCCGAATATAATCAACATGGGCTGGAGCTGGGCGCCAGACATCGCAAAATTAGGATTATATCTGGACGAGGACACTCATCTGGTGTCCCAGCTCTGTCACGTTAAGGATAGGCATATGGGGAAATGTTTTCAAGCTCGCTCTGATATTCGATGGTGGCGAGGAAGATGTGCGCTGGTAGGCAAAATATACCTTTGTACCTGGGCCATCAAGCGGAAAAAGTATGAAGCTGTTTTCAGGCCGTTGGTATTCCTATTCCTAAACCTCTGGTCAGCGGCGGATGTCATTGCGTATGTCAATGTTTTTACATGAAGGGCGCTACTGGAACAAGGTCCACCCACCATATGTCAGTGTTGGTCCCCAAGCAAAAGATTAGGCTGGACATCAAGGTTGCCAGGTCCCAAAATGCCTCATTACTGTGGCACTCAGGGTTCATTACTACGCAAAACCCATGTTGAAATTTTGACACTGCAAAAGCGCCAATTGAAGCCAAAACCCAGCTAAAAAGCATGCAGAAGCTGTACTGAATCACGAAAAGATTGATTCAGAGTGAAAAATGGCAAAAATATGGCCGATTTGCTTCAGAAAATAGCGTATGTGGAAGGGAAATTTGAGAAAATTTTTGAAATTTGGACCTCAAAATAGCCTAAAAACACACTTCTGAAAGTTTTCCCATACTAACAGCTCGACACCAAATATTACTACTTTATTACTACGATTACTACGCCACTCAGGTAGGTACCTACAGAAAGTCAAAAATTACTACTTGTAGTAATATATTACTACACCTGGCAACCTTGCTGGACATGCGCGACGACTTTGGCATCCTGAAAGGCGCACCAACTTTGGCGCATTTCATTCACCCAAGCGATGAGTCAATTCGGCAGTCCCCATGATGAAGTACATACACACGCTGGGGTAGTTTGTATTGTCCTGTGGTGAAGGTGGCTGTGTTAAGTACGTTCTACGGTTATGCGTTATGTACGTAGTACGGTTATGTGTGGTAGTCCCTGTGTTATGTACGTACGGTTTTACATATGTCGTGTACTTCGCGAGCATATACAAGTAAATTTTACATCCAAACTGTACTGCACTCCAACACATACAGTATGTGATGTACAAAGCTTAATTTTACATATGTACACAAACTGTACAACACTCCATTACATATGTACACAGTTTACAATTAGCCTACACTTTCGGAATTTTCATCCATTCATTCAACCAGTTTAACAGCGGCTGTTAAAACTCATGATATAATAATTAAGAAACGTTTTCTGTAGCGGTTGCATAGTACGTGGAAGGGGGGTACTTTTTGTAAATCGAGATAATATGCCTATCGGATTCCCCATCAAAAACTGCATATGTTGATGAAGTTTTAGGAAAAAATTTGTTCAGGCATCATCGAGATATTCAAGGGTAAAGGTGGGCAGGTCGCATTTTTGCCGTTTTTCAACGTTTTTAGCCATATTTCAGCAACCGCAGGGCTTAGAGGGCTACAATTTGGTACACACATACATCCCATCGGGACCCAAGTCTGGACCAATTTTGAGCCCAATCGGCCACCTGTGTGGCGAGATATAGCGTCACAAAGTGCATTTCTGTATATTTTGCACCTGTTGCAAATTTAGTTTTTTGAATACCACGGCGCGAATACATGCCCTGCACGGGGTAAAATTTTGACAGCATGTAGAGAAGGGTTAGGCCTAAAAACTTTAGTACTACCGCAAAAAATCTCTATAATTGGAATTGGGACTACAGTCCTCTCGAATAATGAAAAATGCAGCAAAAATTTTCCCGCCTTTTTTATTTTTCAAAATAAATGAGCAATGCCACTGAAACTTTTTCCTCGAAAGTAACCTATCTTATGTAGAATTTTATGTAGATTTCAAAAATAAAATTCTTTCCCCCAAAAAAATTTAACCCCTAGCATATAATTTTGCAAAAGTAGTATATTTTTGAGAATTTTTAGGTAAGGGTTAAATTTTTTGGGAAAATCAATATTATTTTTGAAATCTGCATAAAATTCTACATAAGATAGGCTACTTACGAGGAAAAAGTTTCAGTGGTATTGCTCATTTATCTTGAAAAATAAAAAAGGCGGGAAAATTTTTGCTGCATTTTTCACTATTCGAGAGGACTGTAGTCCCAATTCCAATTATAGAGATTTTTTGCGGTAGTACTAAAGTTTTTAGGCCTAACCCTTCTCTACTTGCTGTCAAAATTTTACCCCGTGCAGGGCATGTATTCGCGCCGTGGTATTCAAAAAACTAAATTTGCAACAGGTGCAAAATATACAGAAATGCACTTTGTGACGCTATATCTCGCTACACAGGTGGCCGATTGGGCTCAAAATTGGTCCAGACTTGGGTCCCGATGGGATGTATGTGTGTACCAAATTGTAGCCCTCTTAGCCCTGCGGTTGCTGAAATATGGCTAAAAACGTTGAAAAACGGCAAAAATGCGACCTGCCCACCTTTACCCATGAATATCTCGATGATGCCTGAGCAAATTTTTTCCTAAAACTTCGTCAACATATGCAGTTTTTGATGGGGAATCCGATAGGCATATTATCTCGATTCACAAAAAGTACCCCCCTTCCGCCTATACTACAGGCCACTCTCAATCCTTACAGAAAACGTCTCTTAATTATCTGAATGAGTAATTCTTTATCCTGTCCAGTAATAACTGCTGAATCATACAATTGATGGTATGCTTTTCGTCCGCTTGATTTCAAGATTTCCATCAGTTTGCGAGCTTTTTCTGGCTTTAAAGGCAAAGGCTACTCCAACATCGACTTTCGAATTTCGAATTCAAACCCATCCTATCAAAAACTATATTTTTATTCGAGTCTTTTGCAAAAAACCGCATTTCAAAATTCCTTATCCGTTCTCGAGTTATTCGATGACAAAGGTTGCAAATTTTCAGTACTGAAGGCGACGTAGGTATACGTTACGGTATGTGTTTCCGTGGCTAGTGAAAAGGGTAAAATTGTAAATGCAGCACATTGGCTGCATGGACTGTGGCCCGGACCGTAGGGAACATTTTTTCAGGCAGCTCCCCAAAGATAAAGTAGAAGTCCCAAAAGCAAAACCAGGAACAAAGGCGCTGTATTTCCAACTAACCTTTTCCAAACTGACCTACCATAACGGTTCCCGACGTCGCCTTCAGTACTGAAAATTTGCAACCTTTACCATCGAATAACTCGAGAACGGATAGGAATTTCGAAAAGCGGGTTTTTGCAAAAGACTCGAATAAAAATATAGTTTTTGATAGGATGGGTTTGAATTCGAAATTCGAAAGTCGATGTTGGGGTATCCCTTGCCTTTAACATCGATCCATTCAATTAGAGATGTAACAGGGCTCCGGCTCTGGTAAATCCCGGCATATTTTTGGATCCGGCTCTGGCTCCGGCTCTGGTATAATGAAGGTGGATCCGGTACCGGATCCACGATCTATCTTTTTCACTTTTTTGCTGTCACTGCCCTTGAAAAAATGAGCTTTTCCCATCGAAATTGATAAAAAATTATTGCGGAACTATTGAATGAGACTGTTTTGCAGCTCTCAGATAACCGCATTTGAGTCAATTTGTCTCATATTTTACTTTATATCGCATTTTTGCAGCATGAACAAGTAATCAATATGGTTGCGCATTTTTCCTACAGTAGTTTGCTACGTTTTTTTGGGGCTTGGATCCGGCTCCAGCCGGGGCGATTTTTCAGATCCGACTCCGGCTCCGGCACTTTGAAAAAAGTCGCCCTGTTACATCTCTACATTCAATGGCTTACGGCGTCCATCAAAAGTCCCTCTGATCTCCTTTGCCAGGTCCTTCCATTTCTGTTTCTCCTCCTGCGACATTCGTTGTCAAGCTTCGTCCGCCACCTCTAGGTAGTCTGCGATAGGATCATTATAATTGTGGGAATACATTGTAGCCAGAAGATGCAAAAAGAAACCCGAAATGCGGTTAATACAGTGGGGCATGATCGATATCGTGGGTTAGATGAGTCTGCTTGAGCGAGAGAGAACCGACTTACTCACAGCACGAAATCGAGTTCGAATGAGCAGTTGGCGTCGATGGTCAACCAAAAGAGTAAATAGTGGATTGAAAATCTCTGATAAGCTGGATTAGTGAGACAGTCAGATAATCAGCCAGACAGCCGGAAGGTCATGTGGCGAAGCAGACAACAGGAAGTGTCGGATGTTTGCACAGTACAAATAGATCGCAAAACCGTTAACCGCCCAGCTCCCAGTAACTTCAAACATCTCAATGGATCTTCTTTACTGATGGGTCCAACGTTGATGTAACCTCCCAAATAACCTCCCAATGGTCTGCCCTCAACTGAGATGGAATGTATGTACTATAAGCTGCACACTGTATTTGGTTTGTCAGCTGTGAGATTGAGCCATGTCTTCACTTTGTTCTTCATCAGCAAGTTCGTCAGGTTCGTCTGCTCAGGCAAATAGTCTCCAGATTGGAGTGATCAATTGTCAGAGCGGCTTCAGCATGCACCTTGGACAGCAAATGAAAAGGTTGAATCAGAAGGACGCTCTTCCATAAACATAGATCCTTCCTGGCTCCTGCTCTTTCTTTGTTTGCGCTCATGCTTGAGTTGCTTGTAGTATAGTACAGAGAGTACCATGCGTGCATTTGTATTTTACTTCGCACTGACTTCTGAGCAAACACGAACACATTCGCCGCAATCTGTTCAACAGTCTCCCATGGATGGGATGCGTAATGTGATGTCAGCTGCTCGTCGGAACAGTTTTTGGATACGGCAGTGTTACACTGCCAACAGAACAGATTCAGCTATGCAGTGGTGCCAAGTTTTATGAAACAATATACTATTTCGGAACTTGGAAGTGTGATCGCAGGCAAGACAAAGAGCCAGCCTGTTGTGTTCTATTCTTCTTGGTGGACGAGATGATTCCCTCTCGCACTTGGCCCTGAACCATCACTGGTCCGTCATTTCTTTCTTGGTAGCTACAGATGCTTTACTTGGTCCTTTGTATTGGTGGACATGTTCATGTTCATTAGCATACAGAATGTTCATTGACAATGACAATGTTCATTAGCATACAGAAACAATAAAGAAAATCGACAAGTTTGGCTGAACAGAGAACTGGAAGAAGGTGGCATTCATGCATGCTAAATTACAGCGTGGCGGAAAATTGTGTGAGCAATAATGACAGAAACAAAAAAAACAAACCCACCCAAAGTGAATAGAATACTGTAGAGTTATGTTACTCAATATGTTGCCAAGGTTGGCAGGTGATTTGATTTATCTTTTATTTTTCTCTATCTATTCTAATGGAATTAACTGGTTTTACTCGCGATTTTGATGGATCCAACCCGCCGAATTTTTATATTTCAATGTGACTAGATAATGATTGTAAAAAATGAGTTCTCAACGGTTGCTGAAGAGATATAGAAATACTACTTTGCTTGTCGTTACTGTAACTTGTATTATTTGTCTTGTTAATTTGCTTTTCCTTCAAATTGGGCGTCAGGATGTTTACTATCTCCTAGCAGAATATCATCAGTTATCGCTATCAAAACAGAATAGGACAAGGACGCATTCCCTAGCTTCAGTGAAGAGCTTGAAGAACAGAGCACTGCATGTCAACGTTGGCATTTTTACAGTGGCTGATGCAAAATACGCAAGGCAATACCAGGTAGGCACTGTAACAAAAGGCTACGCAAATTGTACCAAATAATGTCTATGCATTGCAATCATGAATTTTGTCATTGCAGTCATGTTGTTTGTCATCGCTACAATGCTTTGCAAAATCCCACAACTACACATTTCTTCTGATTGACCCTAAAACCAATGAAAGAACTCAAAAAGCATGTTCCAACTTCAAAAGCATGCTTTTCTTCAAGCACTGCGCATCAAGCGTTTACTTGAATGACTTTGACTGGTTGCTTGTGCTTGATCTGGATGTTCAAATTGTCAATTCGAGGCACAGGATAGAAGAATGGATCGATGAAAATGTGAGTGAGTGAGTCCACTTATCTATCTAAAAGGAGCTGTCCTTTTTTCAAAAAACAGCTGAGCTGAAAGAAAGCAGTTCAAAAATTTAGCATGACCTGGTGATGTATGAGCGGTTCTCATCTGGTGAGGTGGTCGCTGGGAATTACTTGGTGAAAAACACTGCAGCATCAAAACAGTTTCTACTAGACTGGGCCAACTATGAGTTCTTCCCTGGAGCTACTGATAACAGAGACAATGGAGCTCTTCATCTGCATTTGATCAACACTCTGTATCCCCATAGAGCAGACCTCTACAAGAAGCTGAAGTCGCTAAATCGCCCTGCCTCCCATGGATTTGTTGGGCCACATTATGGAGAATTTGTCTCTTTTGCAATGAACACACTGAAACAGTACAGGAATGAATCCACATTGCAGAAAAAGATCAGGCTGAAAATTCTGCCCCGATTTCAGGGATGGGCAAAAGATTTGGATCTCATGGGCCATTCATGGAGTGATGTCGACCTTTTGAACCATAATGTGAAACATCCTTCACTTGGCTCATACAGTGAAGCATTCACTTATCATGACGATATTTGTGGAAACGCCAACTGGGTCCCGCCTAGTAGTGGGAAAAAGTTCAGCATGGAGAAAATGAAAGAGCTGATTTCTGAGGCTAGGAAAAAGGTGGAAAGGGACAACCCAAGGGCACCTCATTTTCACCATCAGCTGGAACAGTGCTGGCCAACTTGTGAAAATTTGATTGAATAATTCTGGCTCTGAGTGTGATTTGTGATGATGTGTATCATGGTGGAGAACAATGCTACATTGTGTCATTTTATTCACATACAATATATTCTTGAGCAAAATTTATCAAATTCTTGTTCACATCATGTACATCCATTCCTATTGGTTGACAGTATATGAAAACGACTTTTCTGTGCATCAAAAATTCTTCTGCCAGCACAGGAACATAATGAGTTTTCTGCAAAAATGTTCTGAAAAAGGCGGTGAAATTGAACCATTTCTGTTTCCATTTGGGGTCATGCAGTTCTACATCAATTTGATTGAAAATTACACCAGCTCTGTGCAGAACACCATCTGGGGCTAGCAAACCGTTGAGTAATTCATATTCATAGCCTTCCACGTCCAATGTAGCCAGCTGAATTGTTCGACTGCCAACATATTTGTCCAGCACCTAAAACCAAAATCGGTAACGTCAACGTTAAAGGGTTACCAACGTGATCGCAGGCAAAACATGCGACAAACCTGGTGCAGCGGATGAATGTCCACCATTTTGTGAAAATATCCCTTTGATGTGCGCACGAACATGTCCTGCTTTCCAGGCCGCAAACCCACAGCCAATGGAATGACAGTTCCAGAGTTATTGAATCCTTGCACCTGGTCGGCACTTGGCTCGATGCCAAATATGCGACAGAGGGGAAATTTGGCGTGAAACTCCGCCTCAACCTTTGTGTCTCCGCCCACTCCGATCGTGAGCCAATTACAGGCTGCGGCCTCGTGTAGTGATGTCATGAGACGCGAAGGCAGCAGAAATTGCTTTTTCTCATTGAAACGACCCATTTCAAACATGGTAAAATTTGATGGATAAATATTCGCAAGTTTTGCAGCACAGCCATTCACTAGTTGTACCAATGCTAGCCAAAAATCCGGTGATTTTGACTCGAGAATACAGGCAGTGATCAGAGCTCCAGGAAAAATTGTTTTGGCGCCTACTGTCGTCGGTTTGGATTTGGATTTGGCAATTTTTGCAGCATCTTCAGCAAAAGTAGCGCTTTCATATTCATACTGACCATTTTCGTCATAGATGGACGCCAATATTGATACACCTATGTAAAGCGCTGCAAAGGCCAAGAAACAGCTACAGCCTACTTTTATGAGCCTATTTCTCATCTTGGTGTAGGTACGTGAAGCCTGATTCAACTTTTGATTTTGAAGCCCTGCTTAGATTTTACAGAGTGGCTCATAATAAACCGGCCAGCCTATCAGCGACTGTTTCTTCACAATGGACAGGCAGATTTTTCTGCTTCTGTTTTATCGGAAAGCAAGGCTTCAAAGTCGGAGTGAACAAAATATCAACCACATTTTGGTCCACAAACTTCGGAAATTGCGATGATTTGAACCTCTAAGCTCAAAATCGCCGCTTTTCTTTAGTGTGGAGAAAAATTTTGTCTTATTTTTTAATGACAGCCACAGCCAGTCCCATGCGTTTGCTATGACTGGGGCTAATGCATGAGATACACATTTTCCAGCATTTTGGGACATTTTTTTACATTTTATTTTGGACCATGCACAGAAGACCCCTTAAAAATCGGTACTACCAGTTAAACCATCGTTATTTGACAGCTGGAGAAAGAAGGTGTTTGAGCAGCTTCCATTGGGCCTATGATTTTGTACACAATCTTAGTTGAAACCTTGGCTAGTTGTGACGCGGATGAAGTGGACCGGGCCCAACTGATCGCGACACGACAAGAAACAAGAATGAAAACGCCACTGTAGTGGTGGGACGGGTACTGGGAGTGGGACCGAAAACCTAAAACTCCATATTGGATTTCCCCAGGAAAACTCACTTGAAGAACCCAAAGTCAAGCTTTAGCTCGGCTTTTTAAAAACCGCTTGATAATCAAGGTGTGGTGGTTCCACGGTTGTTTGTGCATGGAAATCTGGTCAATTATTATGAGACACCCTGTAGAACTGTTTTTGAAAGCTTTCGAAACAAACAATAGCAAACATACTGTACCATGCTTCGGTTCACAGGAACAATCACTGCTTTTATTGACATTCCTGAAAGGATAAAACAAGAGAACATCCAAGCAAGACAAGGAATCAATGAAGGACTGGAAAACACAACAATCTTTGTCGCAACAAAAAATTAAAAATGTCACATCAACCACTTTTCAAATTTAAGATTTTCTTTTTTAGCCGTTTCTCTGCTTTTCCTCTTTCAACCGTTTTGCTTCCTGTCCATGCCGTCTTCCATCAGCGAAACTTTTCAGACCCGAAGCTTTTCGCAGAAACAGCGCGTCAATGTGTAACGAGTTCTGCTCTTCAAATCCCCGTGCTTCCAGAAATCGAGTAATGAAGTCAGTTTTTGGAATGTCGATAAATCTGTCTTGACCTGGGAGAAACGCCTCGAATTGAACCAAGTCCACAGTGACCCGGTGCCAGGGAAAAGAATCTACGATTCGGTCTTCGCCTCCTTCCGTATCCAAAATCATCCAATCAACATGCTTTACATCCAAAGCTTGTAGGACATCTGAAAATGCGCAGTTTTTTTAAGCTGGGCTTTGTGCTTTGTATGGGTTTTGCTTGCCTATTGCTGTGGTAAAGCTTCATGTATAACCAACCCCCTTGGGAATACTTGTGCATTGCGCCTTTTTCAAAATTATGGTATAACTTGGGCAATGGTGTTATTTATATTTCTACAGAATCAACGGTATGGGGTTATTTGAAAAGGGTTGTGCCCCTGTACATGTACGAAGCTTTATAATGCTGCAGGTTTAGCCTTTTGTACTCACCAGCGATAGAGAAGCACTTGACCGTATCTTTTGACGATCTACCACTGGCTACCGATAAATTCCGGACACTTGCGCCAGCCTCACCACCGAAAGTTTGCAGAATGGAGATGCCGCAGGTTCTGGTCAGGCAGCCTTCGAGCAGATAGGCTTTCCGCCGCTTTTGCGCCAGTTTGGCAAAATTCCCCGGCATCGGCTCGACGAGCAATCCCGTCCAGTTTTGTGTGGTTTCGATTTGCAACGTGTTGGAGAATGTCTCGCCCTGATAAGCACCAGCTTCGATGAAAAAGCCCCGGTATTTGTTGGAGAAATACAGGGTGTTGCTTTTATTATCGTTGCCATTGGAAAGAATCAGTCACATGCAGAAAATCGAGTATTAAAGGCAAGGGCTACCCTAAAGTAACATCGACCTTCGAGTTTTGAGTTCAATTTTATCATAAACAAGATTTTTAACCAAGTCTTTACACAAAAACCGCTTTTCAAAATTTCTATCTGTTCACGAGTTATCAGTGTTCGTTCAGTACTGAACACGGATTTGGAAACCGCTACAGTAGTGCAACTACTGTAGTGGTTCCCGAGGACCGCTTTGATACTAAAATTTATCGATTTTTATCATCGAATTACTCGTGAATGGATAGGAATTTTGAAATGCGGGATTTTGTAAATAGTTGGTTAAAATATAGTTTATGATAAAATTTGGGTTGAACTCCAAATTCTATGGTCAATGTTAGCCCTTGGAATCAAGTTTGGCCCCGTTTGGGCCACCCCTTGAAAAAATTTTGAATTTATACATACTTTGTTACAACCCCCCTCCCTGCCATTAAAAGGCTGTTTCAACAAGTGTGTTACAACGTTTCGAGTTGTAACAGTGGCATCTCGGGTTACTTACCCAGGTAATTTACCCGGGTAAAAGCATGTAGAAGGGAGCTCATTTCAAGAAATAGTGTAGCTTCTCGCGTTTTCGTTGTTACAACGTTTTCCGCTTCTTACTTTTCTAGGGTTGGCGCCAAATTCAAAAATTTGTTACAACTTTTTCACTTGTAACAAATCAAAAAAATGCAATTGTTACAACCACTGTTACATCGACTGTTACAAGTCACCGCTCAGTCGCCACAATGATGAAGCATAGGAACGAGTAGGAAAGAGTTGTAACAAAAGGTGTAAAAATGTTGTAATAAACGTGCCTAAAAAAGTGTTACTACCCCCCTCCCCATCTAATAACCGATTTTTTCGCGCCAAAAACCGACTTGACTCCAAGGGTTAGGGTAGCCCTTGCCTTTAACCCCTCGTTTTCAGGTCGTTTGGGTTTTCACTTTTGAAGGTGGTGCATACATGAATGATTGATGTTCAATCATGAGGCAAGAGAGATAAAAAAGTAACACCCTGTAGTTTTCTATCAACTGCGGCACTTCTCCCCACTGCGAGTGGTCCTTTTTTAATTTTTCCGGCTGTTCCAAATTGTAGGGTGTCGAATAGTCCGGGTACCGGATCAGTTCTTCTTTCAACCGTTTCACAGTCGCGGCAGTGTACGGACAGTTATTCGGATGTGTTTTTGAGTTGTCAAAGCTTGACGAAGCGTTGAGCAAAGAGTTTTTAATCACGTTGACTGAATGTGCCAACAGTAGCAGAAGAGCAACTAGCAGAAAAAGCCACCGGAAATCCCGGACTGATCTGACGCTTGCTTTCATCGTTTTATGGTTACATAGATGTCGTCAAGAATTGCTTACGAGTATGATCGAAGCATGAACAAAGACCATATGGTATTTATCCATAGATTAGTGATCGAACACACACAGAAGGAAGAATGGCAAATTTTATTCCACACATTGGAGTAGGCTACATGTACATAGTTTAGGACCCATTGAACAGGAGCATGAATAAACAAAATATTACGAACATAAGATCGTGTTAGACTCAACGGAAATACCTGCTGTAATCACTTCTGTTGAAGCTAATTTGTCAACGCGCGGTTTCGTTTCTTCTACCCTGCATTTTGGCGCACTCCATAAATCCAATCTCATTCACACAAGTCAGAATATTTGTGTCAGGGGGTAATTTGGACCACCGGAGAGGTGCCAGTCGCAATAAATTATATAGTCGAACAAGAAATTTCATGAACCATTGAAATTTTTTCTCAGCCAATAAAAGACGTAGAGCACAGCGGTCAAACTTCCACGGCTAACTTTAGCTCGCCGTTCCAATAAAAAAACCGTTTGTCTCCAGCTGCTCTCAGTGTCGAGATCTCGCCAAATTCCTTCAGTACTGAAATCGTGTCACCATTTGGCAGACGCTAAACCACGCAAACCACGACACCCTACGACCCTGTACGCCCGATGCGCATTTTCATCGTCTTCGTCATGTACGCTTATTCTGCCATTTTTGATTTTTCGGGCATTTGCGAGGTTTAGAATTGCCCAATGGTCCACGCCCAATTGGGCGATTTTAGTACTGAAGGAATTTGGCGAGATCTCGACACTGGGAGCAGCTGGAGACAAACGGTTTTTTTATTGGAACGGCGAGCTAAAGTTAGCCGTGGAAGTTTGACCGCTGTGCTCTACGTCTTTTATTGGCTGAGAACAAATTTCAATGGTTCATGAAATTTCTTGTTCGACTATAGTAATCCGCGCGCACCTAATTTTAATCGCGTTGCTAAAGGCAGAAAAACTTTGACCTTGCGGGTTTGACCAGATAGTAGGCTAAAATTTGATGACAGAAAATAGGTACAGTAGGCTATGTGTTTACAACCTTCCTCTGGTCCAAATTACCCCGCAGGCTCTATCGTGAAACATTAATGAAGCATCACCTGTTTGTCTCTTTACTTTTTCGCACCTTACTTTAGCTTGATAGAGCGTTCCCTTAGCTTGAACGTTCAGCATTGTTCGCCGGCACAATTCTGCCAGAACGGAATACTACCTATACACGACGATCGATATTTTTCCCGTCGGTATAACGACGTTTCCCGACGTTTTAGTCGTATTGTTTGAACACCTGAAGGTTGGCAGAGATGAGACATTACATTATGAAAGCAGAGAACGTGCCAAACTTAGCAGCGGCAATAAAATGCAATAAATAAAGCACCAAGCCGCAACCATGAGATGTGGCTTTACTGTAATAACTCGTGTATCTAGTGGTCGGCATTGTATGCAAAAATTATTTTGTATTGTATTGTATTTGTATCCCTACATTGTATTGTATCTGCAACATGCTTCTGAAACGTGGATTCAGCACATAACGGCGACAGGCTGGAAACTAGAGATGTAACAGGGGCCCCGGCTCCGGCTCCGGTAAATCCCGGCATATTTTTGGATCCGGCTCCGGCATAATGAAGGTGGATCCGGTACCGGATACACGGTCTATCTTTTTCACTTTTTTGCTGCCTGCCCTAGTGGTCGGCATTGTATGCAAAAATTATTTTGTATTGTATTGTATTTGTATCCTTACATATTGTATTGTTATTGTATTTTATCTGCAACATGGGGCCCGTTTTGTTTTGTTATTGTATTGTATGTTCACACAGGTGCAAATGAGCAATATTTTGTCCAAAAATATTGGCAAAATCTGAAATTTTTTTCCAGATGTAGTGGTTGCAATTACTGACCACTGGTGGAAAGTCGTTTTCAAGCCCATTTTTTACATAAAGCTCACTTTTTAGATTGAAAAACGTTGCAGATAACCTGTGTGAGAGTCAAAATAGCCTCTGCAACAAACAAAATTCATACAATATGTTCCACTGTCAATATTGTATTGTATTGTATTGTATTTTGTATCCCAGATGGGAAATGATTTTGTTTTGTATTGTATTGCATACAATATGCTTTTTTTGGCATACAAAATCGCCCGGTTTTGTTTTTGTATATAGCTTGTGCCGACCACTAGCCTTCCCCCTTGAAAAAATGAGGTTTTCCCATCAAAATTGATCAAAAATTATTGCGAAACTTTTGAATGAGACCGTTTTGCAGCACTCAGGCAATCGCACTTGAGTCAATTGTCTCATATACTCCCTTTGCATCGCATTATGGCAGCAATCAAAATGATCAATATTGTTGCGCATTTTCCTACAGTAGTTTGCTACAGTATTTTCTGGGCTTGGATCCGGCTCCGGCTCCGACCGGCGCAATTTTTCAGATCCGGCTCCGGCTCCGGCACTTTGAAAAATGTCGCCCTGTTACATTTCTACTGGAAACCACCTGGTTGTTACGGCAACATACGTCATTTATTAAATTTTACAAAATCGTTCAGCTACAAAACAGGCACAAACAAATTATCGAAGAATATGTATTGTGGATCTGTTTTGAAGGATTTCTCTACAAAAATTCGATAAGTACTGCTGCTTGCCAGTAAGACGGAAAATCATCGTTTTGCTTTGTCCACTGTCGCTGTGGATGCACTAGCGGCTGCAAATATCCATTCTCAGAGAATCGAAGGCTATATATCTAGTTCTCGAAACGTCTCCATCATCTCTATTAGATTGTCGGTAACGTGGATTATCAAACCGTCTGTAAAATTCCAAACGACTCCTTCAGTTTGAGGTCCACTCATGTCAATTTGGAGGCCTTTGACTTCGATTGTACTGTAGCCATTCAAGTTGTGCAAATTGCGCTTGATCGAACCGTAGCACAAGCCTAATTCAACTTGGCGTTCCACTACGTTCCCGGCAAAGGGTTAATAGGGCATGTACATTAATGAAATTTTGCATGCTTGTTTCCTAAATTTTCAGGATTCTAATAAAAAAATTGGTTGAAATCCGTGCACACAAGTTATGAGCACTTTTGAGGTGACATATTCGACTAAACACCGTGTACAATGATAAAGCTTTGCGCGTACCCGCATTCCTGTCATGTTCCTGTGCTTAATATGCAGAACCAGAACCAATACTGTACGTATACTATATTCCGTTGTATCGGTGCAAAAATTCACATGTACCTACCTATTTCACGTCATCGATATTTTTGGAATGATGTAATACACACAAATGTCTGCAATAAATATGTCTGCACACGTACAGTACGTTACGTATTACGTTACTTATTTATAGGTATAAAGCGTTCCAGTTTTTAACTGTCCTGTGCGCATTTTTCCCGCAGGAGCGGTCTCTTATCCTCCCCTTTGACTGCTTTCCCTTTCATGCTGTACATGGCAGAAAGTTCCTCGGTCACATCCTGTTCATCCATGGTGTCCACAGATGGCACCACTCTGGGCTTCGTCATGCTGGATACAGGCAAAAATATATAATTGGGGTTAGGGGAAGAATGGAGCACACCGTGTAAACGAACCAGGGCATCCCTGACTCATAGAGTATTCGGTCCTTTTTATTGGTTTTCTCAAAAAACCTTTGTAAAGGATATCCTTTACAAATGTTTTTACGAAACCTTTATAAAGGTTTTTACGAAACCTTTATAAAGGATATCATTTACAAAGGTTTTTACGAAACCTTTATAAAGGATATCCTTTACAAAGGTTTTTACGAAATCTTTATAAAGGTTTTTTACGAAACCAATAAAAAGGACCGAATATGAGTCAGGGATGCCCTGTTTCGTTTACCCTGTGTGCTCCATTCTTCCCCTAACCCCAATTATATATTTTTGATACAGGGTAGGTTGCCAAGCAAGCCCTCTTTCGGCTGCCACTGTACTGATTGGACTGCTGATACTCCAAGCTCCTGAGTGATTTCTGTTGCCTCCTTCTTTTTCAGCCTCTTTGTCTCGCCTTTGGCATCACGCCATTCTCTGCTTGAGTTTCGCTTGTTGCCAACAGTTATGACGCGACAAAGATAGTGGCCAGGCATCCGGTTGGCAAATGCGTCCATATTTCCGACGAATGCGTGGGCGTTAGCAGCAGTTAGCCTGCCTCTGCCCCAGCCTCTGCTCTGAAATCAAAGATAAAATGGCATATTGTATAGTACAGTTCGTACTCACTTTTTATGTTAAAATATTTTAGTGCGAATCTAATACATTATTTACCGATGCAATTTAGGTCGGGGCTTTCCAGAGGCCAGTCTGTTGTACGGATATCGTTTATCAGAAAGAAATCGGGTGGTGTGCTTCGACTCGTGTTGGCGCGTTATCTTGGATCAAGATGTAATTTCCGTTGATGTTCTTCACTAGCTCCATCCACTGTGACAGATCGCCAAATGTGGTATACTCTCTTTTTCTGAAGCTTGATAGCTGCAAAATCCCGATCGATGGGAAGTTGACTGTGTCCAACACTAACGCAGGCCCAGCCATGATATTAATCTAGATTACCGTTAGCAGAGTCCAGTCATGGGGCTTTATTTTCCGAACTCGCAGCTCTTGCACTGAGGCGCTGGCTTTCCGTAGAAGGGGCAGCAGCTGTCCGGAAATACCTGACAACAGCAGCTGCGCTGCTTGAAATCCAGACGATGCTTCTCGCACCTGCAGTCCTCGATCTTTCCGTCGTACTTTTCCAGGAAAACTGGGGGCAACTTCAGCATCAGAGTCTCCTTATTCGGGGTGGTGGCGAATCGTCTCGTAGGCCAGGTACTCCAGCTTGCAGGGTTCTGGGAATTCGAAGCACCAGAACCCCAAAATACCCCCAGACACATGTGGGCATTTCGGCACTGTGGCTTGGTACTGTAGTAAAAAATACGTACACCTATGAACAGCACTTGTACTGTTTAGCTTGTTGCCACATGGACTGTACGTAATTCTACTACCTATTCTAGAGACTTGCTCATGATGGACAGAACATTTTCGCTCGTGTCAGTGTTGCCAGGTGTCCAAGGTGCAATTGCGCTAAGCGTTCAGAACATTGCGCCAGACCAACGGCAGCCAAAGTGACGACCGGGGGGGGGGGGGGGGGGGGGGTTGTCCAGCATGGGGTCATAGGAATGCGCGCTCCACTGGTTCATCCAACAGAACTGATGCGGTGTTTTGCCACACACAGCTTGGATTTTTGTGTGACATTATGGGCATGTCAGCGGGATTTTTTTAGGTTGCAGCATGCGCGCACGACATGTGTCGCAGCCACACATTCCATACGCACATCTCTGAAACCTAAAATCGCGCCGGTATACCCAATGTCACAGAAATGGCTCCCTCTTCTTCCAAGAAGATGGACTGTTCACTACTAAAAAAATTTCTTCTGTACCTATTCATGAAATAAAAAAATTTTCCCCCTGAAAAAAAATTTTCCCCCTTACTCGTACAATCCAAATTCCAGTTGTTTTCATCCGTCTTCTTCGTTTCAGTTCGCTGTTTCCGCTCCAGCCCGCGCGCCGCGCTCTGGTCGCTCGTTTGCGGTCGTCTACGTACGTATGCATGGACAACTATATAAATGCGGTCCAGCTCTCTCCTGAGCCAACGAAAGCGAGTTGAGAGGAGATCAAGATACGGATGGATAGCTTGTTACACGATCTCTTTGACGCGCCATATAGCGCCTCTTGAAACGGTCTATCTGTAGCGCTATTCCTGATTGAAACGCTAACTTTTTCAAACACGTTTTTTATGGATAACTTTGCGTAGAGGCAACGTAGAGAGGCGCCGTAGGTACCGATCGATTCCTCTCGTAAAGACGCGTTCAACAGTATGCCTGGTGTTGAAAAATACCCAGCGGTTCCTTCGGAACACCCAAATCGCATGGTTTTTATGGTGTTCTTTGGCGTGTCGTACTGCGCCGAATACAGGAGCTTTGGCGTTGCAGTTTGGTGTACATGTAGAGGAAGGGTTGTTCATTATTTACACTATGACGGTTCACTTTTATCTTGCGTACAACGGCTACGACGAAGCCTCAAAGTTGGCTCCGAAACTATCGTGTGAGACCTTAAAGAAGACATCATTGCCTTCCCCCCCTCAGGCGCACAGGACGAGTTTATTTGTCTACCCGCCCCGGCGCGGGAAAAGCAAGTTCATTCCCCTTTATCAGCCTGTCAGTCGTCAGTACAATCACTGTTCATACATCACTTCGAAATGCGGGCGGCGTTGTTTGCTTTACTGGTGGCTGTAATTTATACCGCCGCTTTTGACGTTTGTGATGATTGCCAGTGTAACAGCGACGGACGGCTGAACTGTGCGGAATTATCTAAGACTAAGTTGGCCCAATTAGGACAGGTGGGCCAGTTTACCCACGACCACGTACGCCTCCAAGGCGGCAGCGAGCAGCCAGCATGGCCGTGGTTACCATACCGCATGTTTGCCGCCATACGACTACTGAGCATAGAGGCGCCCGTGGATTGCAGGAGGGTGCGGAAGTGGGCAGGAGAGTGTCGGCTTCGTGTAAGTCAGATCCAAATGAAGTGTACGTACATGCAATGAAGGTGAGAAAAGGAGATCACAACGCAGTGTTTCAGGTGGAAGTTGATTGTACATCGCCTGCCGGCTGGTACTCATACGATACAACCCAGTTCACCCAACCAACAGCGACTCCAACCGCTCCCCCAACGGAAACACAGCGCCATACCACACGACCTTCCACCACCCGCATTACTAGTACACCTAATCCGGACAAGACCACATTTCACCCAGACAGCTCAACCGACGTGCCCACTACCACAACCGGCCCACGCTGTGGTATGGTCTCAACTCAGTTGACGAAAATTATTACACAGTGGACGAATACAAAAACCTGCTTTTACTGCAGTGGGGGCTTACGCTACTATTAGTTTTTAAGAAAATGTACATAATACATATACATACCTACATACGTACATAACATACCTATAGTTTATTTATTTTTAGGCAACTTTTGGTGTCAACTGAAAAAGGGTAGCTTCATGGGATATTGCTGTTAATCTCCTGTGGGCTCACGGTACTGGGAATTTTAGTGGCGGTCACGCTCAGTTGTCGGCGCCGACGTCAACGGCTACCAGAACTACCAGGGCCTCTGGTATCAGACCGGCCAGTACTCATACACCACCGGCCACCGCCCAAAGAGGTTGACCTGAGGGTTTTTCCACCACCGGCACCACACTACTGTAAGCCCAGGAGTCCGCACCCAGGCGCCGCACTACTGTAACTAACCATGGCAAAAAGTACGTACTGTAATTTAAAAGGGGAACTACTGCCTTTAGTCGGAAAGTTTAAAGGGCACCTCCCGCCTTTAATTTATTTACGCAGAGCGACCGATGGCTCACAATCCGGACTTAGATCCGGAAAGGACGCCGCCCCGAGTCTTTCACAGGGACAAACCACCGCCCGTGCAGTTCAGCTGGCAAGTTCTTTTGTTAGTTTTCTGTTGCGGTTCCGGACTGCGTCCTCAACATATCAATAAGTTTATCAATTAAAAAGCGCGTACATGAGTCAAGTAAACTACCAAACGCACAGAAATAGTAATACCGAACAACAGCCTGATTTTAGACGATTACAGAAACCATACCAATACAAACTGCACAGAAACAATCAATACAAAACGCACAAAAACAATACAATCGCAAAACAATGATGCAAATACAAAACAAGACAAAACAAAAGTAAAACAGGGAAAACCAAGCCAAATGAGGAAACCTACGAAACCAAAGAAAAAAAGGGAAACTACAGTAAGTATACACTATGCCGAGGTACTGTACATAAATATACAACCGCCTCAGAGGCCAAAGTCAGGTGGTGACGATGGACGAGGGGACCTGCTGGCCCCCACCGCTTCCCTGTCTTCCGGGTTGGCCACGGCCGACAGCCGGGCCACCTCTTGACCCACCCGCTCCAGACCGCCTAAAACACGACAGCCACAATTTTTGAAAATCGCCGGACACTAGGCCATGATGGCTGGCAAAGGTACACTCAGAATAAGTTAAAGCACGGGGGTCAGGTAGTCATAGTGTACATACTGGCCAGCTCCTGGTGGTAACTGAGCGCCTCGAACTGCGCGTCGTGGGTGGCCACCCACTCAGCCAGGTGGGCCAGCTGACTGCTCCCAGTCGTCCAGTAGTCTTAAAATACTAGTAATCAACAAAAAGAGTCAACGAAAGTACAGTAGTCAAAATCAACAAGCCAAAGTACTGTTCTCTTACACTCCAGCATCCGAATCCCGAATCGAATTTGGTGAAGCGTCTCCTCGGTGTTGGCTGGGATCGGAGAGGGAGATGGGGAACTGGGTGCCGGCCGGCGATGGCGGAGGAGTGCTGCTCAGCGACCCGCCCTCTTTCGCGTCCGACTCCGCACCGTCTCCCTCCCCACCTTGTCCTCCTCACCAAACAGCGCCTTGGCCTGCGCCAGCGCCTGGCTCTCGGCGTCATGGCCACTATCAGATTCACAATGCTTGTATATATACAGTACCTCATCGATGAGGATGTGTGTGTATCCACCGACTGAGCTGGCTATCCGATCGAAGCTCCAAGGCTGCCACAATAACAACTGCCTGTTTGTTGTCTTTTCGGCTTCAGCAGATGATTGGCCTGCATTGCATTTCGTGATGTAAGGGATGGATGAAGTACATCAGCCTTCAGGAGGATGGTGAAGGAACCAATACGCGGATAGGCGGCATGTGACCACTGCTTCTTGAGAGAATCGCGGGGGCAGTTGTATCGGTGCTGCGTAACCTGTTGAATTTACAATCAAAATGCTATAGGAGAAAAACCACCCTGTATAGTACTCACTCACCGGCGGCTGCCTCTCACAGCTGGTCCATGAACAACTGACAGCTTTTGGAACACAATGGAATGGCCTATCAAGCGTACTTTTGCTTCAAGTAGAATTGGAGGTCTGGCGCGATTCAGCATGGCACTGCAAAAGATGGCGAAGTTCTGCAAAATGTAGCGAGTTTTTCCTTTTCAGTCCAAACGTGAAGGTTTGTTGCTGATAAAATTACTGAATTCATTTGTAGAGCTGAACCTGATGCCTTTCCTTTCCAGCTACTGCACTTGAGTACTTCACTCCAGAATATGGGTAGAGCGCACGATTCAGTTAGCATGCAGCAAGCAAACAAACTCGACGCCGTCCGTGTTTTATTCATTTATTGGCAACAGCCAAAACAAGACAAGAGGCGAAGGAAGGAAATAAATTCGTGTTGCACAGTCAAATAGTGCACTTCGAAATGCTCGCTCAGGCTGACCTTCGTTCACCCTGCCGAAAACTGTGACGTCAGAGTGGGGAGAGAGAAGGGAAGGAGTTGGGCTGCTGGCAGCAAGCAGGCGTGAAAGGGCTTCTTTGGTTCCCTTTTGCCAAAGTTTTCGCTGGTCACTCTTTTCTTTTCCTTCCCCTAGTATTTTCCTCCTAAAGTTTGAGCAGCCAGCAGTTTCTTCGACCCCTGCCCAGACTTCATTTTCTGCTGTCTTCCATGTTCCATCGCCTGACTTTACCTCGTATTGCGTAGCAAGGGCAGTAGTTAGGTAGGGTAGGTACTAGTATAATATAGGTAGGGCAGGTACTAGTATAATATAGACAAAGACGACAAAGAGAACAGACCTCTGTTCAAGAGGCAGGTGGCGGTCGTCGAAGAAGATCAAGCTGGATGACAGCGATTTGTCGCTGGAGATCATTGAACAGGACGGTATTGGATAAAAAAAATTGCAAGGCGCATGCCAGTGATTTTTAGTACAAATGTGTCCACTTAGCTAACCTGAACGGCCTACCCTATGTAGTACATAATTTCCTGTGGTGTTTGCGCGTATGTATGTATGTACATTGTGTTTTCTATTTACATGTGCAGAACCGCAGGACGATCACAAAAAGGATGAGATGGAGGAAGAGGAGGAGGATGAAGACGACGATCCTATCTACAACATTGTGTAAGGCGTTCCGAGAGATATGTACTTATGTATGTAGAATATGGGTTGGAGACCAGTCTGGCCTGAGCCAACGAGCTTCCTTCTCCTACCGAAGCAACTTCTTCGACATGGTCATGCCATGCACTCAACCCATGAGTTCTCTGGAGGCTGATCTGACATACTGGACCCCTGGAGCAACCGCAGCAAGAGAAGAAGAAAATGTGCTGATTGACTGCTTGAAGGCCCCTATAATCTCTTGGTCTTGACATCAATAATCTACAGTAGGGTACTATGGGCTAAACAAACCCTGACACTGGGTAAACCCGGACACCTAAGCTTTTCTGAACTCGTCGCTTCAGCAAATGATGAACATGGTAGCTCAGTTGAAGAGAGGAGGGATCAAGGAATCTATTTTAGAATACTTGTCTCAATCGGTTGCTGAGATATGCTATGTGTCTAGTCTAGGTTTACCCCCCCCCCCCCCCGTGTCCAGGTTTACAACACAGTACCCTACTTGGGGCATTTTTTATAAAATTGGTTGTTTGTTGGTCTGCGTTGACTGCTTGAAGGCCGTTATCTCTTTTTTATATTATCTAAGGAAGGAAGGAAAAAAAAGAAAGACAACGAAGGAAAATTCTTTTTGTGGAAAGTTAGGGGGTTGCCATTAATTACGTTCCGCTTTCTGGCCCGATTTTTATCCCCCCCCCCCCCTACCCTATGCGTTACGCTTCCGTTACGTTTTTGATTCGACCCCCCCCTTGTATATTGCCGTAACGTAATAAAAATTCCCCTCAAAAATGAATGAATTGCACTCTGGTGCTATCAATCAATCAATATTTTACTGGTCTAATATATGACACAGCAAAAGGAAAACACCAGCGAGCACAGCACTAATACAACTGGGTCCACGTACATGGAATGCAGGAGTAAGGCCATGCAGACTTTAGGTGCACACATAGTCACATAGTACATATTTAAACATGAACAGTCACAATAATATACGACAATACAACGTACGTAAGCTGTAGGCGGACATGCTGACAGTATTAGAATCCATACACAAGATGGTCTTTCAGGCTAGAATAATGTTCAAGAGACGATTTTAGGATAGCAATTGATGCACTGTTTCTAATTGTTTCGTCTAAGTCGTTCCACGTATTGACTATTCGGTTACTGTAAAAATATTTTCTAGTGTCTAGCTTGGCATTTTTGCTCAGCAAATTATTACATGTACCAGCCCGGGTATTGTTTGCATTTACAGCCAAGAAACTGCCATTTCCTATACTGACGAGGCCCTTCACAATTTTGTAGCAGAAAGTCAAATCATGTATAAGTCTACGATATTCGAGGCTATGCAAACCGAGAAACCTACACTGCATTTTGTATGACTGCGAGACGTATGGGTACGGATAGTGGAAGTTCATAACACGACATCTGGCACATAATCTTTGTACAAAGTGAATTTGGACGCGCTCTATTTTACGTATATCTTTATTTTTGTACGGATTCCATATCTGAGTAAACGACTCTAGAATAGGGCGGACGAAGACACAGTACGCTTTAAGCAGTAAGAAGCAGTCGGTCGTTGAAAAAACGCGAAAAATTTTGCCAACAGATTTTGCTATATGATGGCAGGATACTAATTTTACTTGTATTTTTAGACTGTTATGTACATGGTAGATGTCAGTCATGAGGTGAACAACAGTAGCAAACAAATCAACTCAAAAGTCATGTACTGTACAGTGTACAATGTGTACATAGGTACATATCACGCCAAAAGTTTGGCAAACATTTTATTACGTTACGCAGCCGTCCGTGACCCCCCCCCCCCCCCCCTCTACCTTAAGTTCACCGTTATGCTTCCGTTACATTTTGGTCTGACCCCCCTACCCTTGTTCAGAGCGTAACGTAATTTGTGGACACCCCCTTATTTGGAAGATCTGCTATAACTTAGTGCTATTAGGCTTTGTTCATAAATTACGTAACGCCGAAATAGGGGGGAGGGGGGTTTGGCCCAGCGTTACGGTTGCGTTACTTTACTGGGGGGGGGGGGGGGGTGGGTGGCGCAGCAAACGTAACATGACGCCGAATTTTTGGTGCACTAGCACTATTGATGCCAAACCGCCCAGTACCCATGGGGGAGCACGACTTTTGCTTTCAAGGCATATGGTAATGGTAGGCCTGATTGATATCAATAACCAATAAACTAGCAGTAATACTAAAAGTATGTCACGTACAATTTAGCATTCTGTACTGCATACATAGCCTACTACGTAGATGTAAATACAACATCATGTACAGTACAGTACATCATTTTTACGTTTTGGTGGGGGGGGGGGTGTTGGGCTAGAGTTATGATAAAGTTACATAGGGGGAGCGGGCTAAAGCCTTAGTAGAGATGTAACAAGGGCTCCGGCTCCTATAGCGAAGAGCGTTCCTTTTACTTCAGACTGCACATTACAACAAATAACTGACAAACAACAATGTACTTATAGTGCAGCGCCTGGAAAATGTAAAAACGGGAGCTGGGGGACCAGGTCTGGAGGTAGAGGTGGACAGCTGGGGTGGCAGGAGTGTGGGGGGGGGGGGGTGGGTTCTTCTGACCCGTGAGGGTAAAAATGGGAACTTGTGGTGGCAGTTGAGTCCTGAGTTTCATGAGAATGACGCCGACAATATTTGCACCGACATGAAATGACTCCACACACAGGTGGTCATATAGAGTACTTCGATTGCAGTGGCATTGTGGCTCCAGAAATCGAGGTAGTTCTTGAGGAGGTGAGCCTGGAATCCGGGTGCATTGGAGGTAGCCGCTGGAGGTAGTCTAGCCTCTGGCCCGTCATAAATGAAATTCGTTCCAAGAGTTACGTGCAAACAGCAAAAAGCGATTATACAGGCTGTTGCACTGCTCGCAGGAGATCAACAGCCTTGGGGTCGCGTTCAAGTAAGTATTGATACCAAAAATTCCAGAGTTAGTCGGCCTTCCGGTGAAGTAATCCAGGTCCAGGTGGTAGCGACTGACCTGCGGTTGTAGGGGCGTCGGTTGGTGGCAGTGGAGGCGGGGTGTGGTGGTAGTGAGAGGTGGGACGGTGGGTTCTGGATAACGTTCAAGAATTGACCCACGATCCTGCAGTGCGTTTGATCCTGGCCATACTGGTGGTGGAGCTGGTACAGCTGGGTGGCCAACCACTGGGTAACCGGCCAACCTGGCCACTGGCCAACCGCTGGCTGGGTGAAGTAATCCTACATTATCAATAAAACTATAGAATAAGCAATAGGAAACAACAAAGTATCGTTTGTCAACTAAAAGAATTCGGCACAGGAGAGTCTCATGGAAAATCCGTGAAAGGAAATCGCAGGGCCCGTTTGCACAAAACTTTAGCTGGCCGGTTAACTGGCCGGTTCGCGCGAAAATGGAAATTTTCATTTGCTCAGAGAAAGCCGGTCAAATCTTAGCCGGCCGGTTATTTCAACCGCCCAGTTAACCGCCCGGTTAGCAGGCCGGTCAAAATTGGTTTGCACGAAGAAAATAACCAGCCGTTTAGCCGGCCGACTCTAACCTACCTCGGAAGGTACATTAGGCAGTGGGTTACCAACAAATACGCATTCAATGCAGTATGTCAGGGTTGGTACAGGGTGTTTCCTTTGGATATGAAATGTCGTTTGGGGTTATAACTTGGGAACCACAAGAGTTAAAGCGCTGAAATTTTGTTTGCAGATACCCAAGAATATGCCAAGCCTTGTGTAAAATTTCGAGCCGAAACTCTAATCCGAACATGAGATAGTGGTACCTGAAGTTTTGATGGCAAAAATCGACAAGATTTTGGAATCGCAAGTCAGTGTTCGCCCCATGTGACTTCCCAACTTTTTGTTTTAGGTTTTCTTCAGGACAAGCTATGTTTTACTGTAATGACTCGTGTATAACCCCCCTTCGTGTATAACCCCCCTCGTATATAACCCCCCAAATCGGCGACTAACGTCAATTGCACTCGTGTATAACCCCAGGGGAGTTATACACGAAGCATGCAAAAATCGGTAGAAATTGAAGGTTTTGCTAGCATGGAGAGGTGTTTTTTAGCGTTTTCTAGCTAAAACAGAAGCTGTAATTGCCTTGTCAGGCAATTTTGAAGCATCTGCCATGTCATGAAGAGTACAAACAAGCCTAAATTACTAAGACGGAAAAAATATTAGGCTCTAAACCCCACTTTTGATAAATGCACTCGTGTATAACCCCCCTTCGTGTATAACCCCCTTTCGTATATAACCCCCCCAAATTGGCCACTAATTTTTTGACACCCCCATGGGGTTATACACGAATCATTACAGTAGTAACTGTTCGGCTTCCCCAGAACTGGAAATAATACTATTCATGGCATGTTTTTAGGTTTTGACTAGCGTATTGAAAAAATGCCACAAGAATTCGTCTGAACACCAGCTCTGATTCAAAAACTTGTGATTTTCGAGGTCGAAACTTGAGGTATTAATAACTTCTGTTAATATTAGAGTTTTGAGACGAAATTTTTACACAAGGCTTGGCATATTCTTGGGTATCTGCAAACAAAATTTCAGCGCTTTAGCTCTTGTGGTTCCCAAGTTATAACCCCAAACGACATTTCATATCCAAAGGAAACACCCTATATAAACGTTATAGGAGAGATTATGACTTTTCTGAGCAACCTCAGCTTATTTTCTCACAGGAGAGGCTAGATAATGG
The DNA here is from genome assembly GCA_030247985.1 of Epsilonema sp. ZAB3_2. Classification (NCBI taxonomy): domain Eukaryota; kingdom Metazoa; phylum Nematoda; class Chromadorea; order Desmodorida; family Epsilonematidae; genus Epsilonema; species Epsilonema sp. ZAB3_2. The sequence continues at coordinate 110,527 of JASAMW010005138.1, forward strand.
CATTACAAGGCAAAAAAACAAAAGTTGCGGAAATCTGTACCAAATAACCTTGCATCACGATAATAATTGTTTGTGGTGATAACTGGCTAAAATAGCTTATATTTGTGCTACTCTTTGCGTAATGCTTCCGACAAATTTTATCCCTATGCATACAACACGCAACTGCCCGGTTAACTGGCCGGTTACGTAACTGGGCGGTTAAATTTTTTGAACAAGTCTAAATAACTAGCCAGTTAACTGACCGGCCGGTTATGCCATAACTGGCCAGCTAAACTTGCGACTTTTGTGCAAACGGGCCCAGGTGTAGAGGACACCAGGTCATTGACGAGCCAAGGTCCAAGGTCACAAGAGCTTAAAATGGCCACCGAAAAGGGGGATAGGAACCATGTCCATAGCATGAACATGAAATTATGAAATTATGAATTCTCAACATGAAATTATGCTTTTTCAACTTCTGTCAGGCAGTTTTGCGTTTTGCAGTTTTTTCTCTCAGTTTTGTTTGCGACTTGAAGTCTTGTACATATCGTTTCACGGCTTCACGCTGCATCACCGCATCCAGTGTGAAGTAAAAACGTCTTTTTGTAGCTTTTATGTCACTTTGAACTTTCGTGCTCATCATTTCTTATTTAAGGTCTCACACTATAGTTCTCTGAGCCGTGGACTCCTAGACTACCAGCACATATAGACTACTGCATGTAGTCGTACAACTCTTACTCGTACAATCCAAATTCCAGTTGTTTTCATCCGTCTTCTGCGTTTCAGTTCGCTGTTTCCGCTCCAGCCCGCGCGCCGCGCTCTGGTCGCTTGTTTGCGGTCGTCTACGTACATATGCAGGACAACTATATAAATGCGGTCCAGCTCTCTCCTGAGCCAATGAAAGCGAGTTGAGAGAAGATCAAGATACCGATGGATAGCTTGTTACACGATCTCTTTGACGCGCCATATAGCGCCTCTTGAAACGGTCTATCTGTAGCGCTATTCCTGATTGAAACGCTAACTTTTTCAAACATGTTTTTTATGGATAACTTTGCTTAGAAGCAACGTAGAGAGGCGCCGTAGGTACCGATCGATTCCTCTCGTAAAGACGCGTTGAACAGTATGCCTGTTGTTGAAAAATACCCAGCGGTTCCTTCGGAACACCCAAATCGCATGGTTTTTATGGTGTTTTTTGGCGTGTCGTACTGCGCCGAATACAGGAGCTTTGGCGCTGCAGTTTGGTGTACATCTAGAGGAAGAATGATACTTTGTTCACATTATGACGGATCACTTTTATCTTGCGTACAACGGCTAAGACGAAGCCTCAAAGTTGGCTCCGAAACTATAGTGTGAGACCTTAACAAAGCGCCAAAATTTTGTCTACGGTGCAACATACCAAGAACGAGGAGCCCACCCAACACAAACGTACTAGTGTACCAAATTTCATGAAAGGGGATCTGTGGTATGTAACTTTTGCAACTTTTTTATTTTTTTATTTGAAAGCACCTACCTGTGTAAAATTTGGTCCTTTTTCAATCTAACCCTCATGCTTTGGTTCCAATTTTGCCTCTCTGAAGCAGGAAACCAGTTAGAAAGCCTGAAATTGTAGGTTATTGTGTTGCAAAATCCCCTTTCCAACTGGTACTCCGCCTCACAGAGGCATAATCAGCTCCAAACCATGTGGTTAGATCGAAAGAGGATGCAGTTTTGCATAGGTAGGTGCTTTCTAATGATATAAATTTAAAATCTCCTACTCCATACAATCTTTCCCACCAGACCTCCCCTTTAAACAATTCGCTTGTACCCCTACACTATTGCACTGTCGCTACCATGCAGTAGTAAACAGCTACCGGTACCACGAAAACTACAATGCAAAAGAAACAGGAAATAATCAAGAAATATATCATGAATTACCGCAGATGAAATTCATTACTCTAAAAGTGCTGTTCATTACTCCCATAGTCTCAATGACATCAAAATGTGTGCATTACATCCACATCACCAAAGCACAACCAACTTTTACACTGTGCATTACATCCACAATACAAAAGTACAAACCTCAAAGTGCCGCCTTGCCCATCCAACCATGCCTACGTTGCGCATCCAAGATTCGACATTTTTACCACCTTACAGTAATACAACCACCAAAGACACGACGGCGCCTTTTCAAAGCAACACGCAGATGGCTGACAAATTACCAACCAACGACGCAAACGCCAACCTTCAACCTTCAACCATACAGACGTTGAAGGCGAATACCCCAAGGCCAAGCGACCATCCCTAGATACAACCCAAGATACAATCTTCGCGCCCGCCCTACATCTCGGACAAATTACGATCCACATCAGCCCTGATACTAAATATCGGCCCTGTAGTGAAGCTACAGGTTTTGTACCCCACCACCAACTTGTGCTGCGAGTGTTGTTTTGCTTTTCTACATAGTGACCACTTCAGTTGCTACTAATACAAACATGACCCATGCGAAATACATGTTTGACAATTGGATTCACCTTGGGTTGCAAACAATTTTTTTTCGAGTTCTAGGAGAGCTGTCAAATAGCCAACCAACTGTCACCGTTCACTAACTCCGCTGTACCAATCCCACCGCAAACTGATTCTGACATCAAGACTGTCTACAACCCCAAGGCCTCTGCTAACAATTGGTTCACCTCACCAGAAGGACGCCTATCCCTGAAGCATGGCTATAAGTTCATTCTCCACCACCACCCGGACGCCACCAACCTCCTTGGGGAAGTGCAGCAGCCCGTAATTGTTTTCTGCTGCCTTCATGTCACATTGGGAGCCAATTTTATCTAGGATGGTCCCGATGCCAGAACCCCCTCCACCACCTCAGATGCCCTGGGATTCCGAGAATACCTCACGGCCCATCTCTGGGAACCCTGGTGCAACCACAATGCTTCGGCGACGGAAGTGCACTGCAGTGAACCGATGCCTATTCAGTTATATAAATCCTTTGTGCACTAAACAGTCGCCTACACGTCTCACAGTGTACCTACAGTGCCGAAACTAAGTAATAGATAGCGAGCGTCATACACTCTTGGTACCAGTAGGAAATCGCTATTAACATATACGTGTACAACGGGATTTGCACAACAGCGTGGCTGACGCTGGCGGCTTGCCTGCGATCACACCACCAAACCCAAGATATTTCAATATTTGTATGTAAATATATCTCACATTTTACTTGTGGCTGCGTTGCAATTTTATATATATAAATTGCTGCTTGCTGTTAGCTTTTTGTTTTTCGTTTGTAGAAAAGTGAATACGATTCTCCTCCATTTGATTGGTTTCTCTAGGTGTACGACTCCGTGTATAAATCTGGATTTAGCCATGATCTTTCCATAAAACAGCGTTATTACAGTAGCAGCGCATACGTATATTAATATGCTTGACTATTTCACGGCTAATTGGAGTAGGTACATACCGGCTGAGCTGGTTTGACCGTTCCTTGTTGCTGAGGCTGCGACGAAAATATGGCCGGGTTCGCTTGCCATGGGTGCCTCACTCCGGCTTCAAGCTGTCTTACAGTTTCTGGATAAATGTGAACCAATTCAATCTCGGAATTGTTAGTTGGTTGCACCACTCGATTAGTGCTAGCAGGATTGGCGGTAGCACAGCTATTTCTTTCTTCCTCCACTCTAGTGGAGTGGTGAGTGTGTTCATAATTTGGACAAGTTCGCGAGATGCCGCCAAATCTTCTTCAGACATTCTTGTAAAACTGAATTATACTTGACCAAACGCGAGCTGAGGGTCGTATCACAATAATATTTCAGATATCTTTTCATCTCACCGCCACCCAGAAATTTCTGCTCTGCCGACCCAGGAAACCTTTTTATTTGCTCACAAAAAACATCGCCGCCGATTCGTGTGGACAATGTCATATCAATGTTTTATGTTGATCAGCAATACGTACAATAATGACAGGAACACTCAAATCGACATTACCACAGTAAAGTTCTCCAGCAGCATTACGGGAGCGGGGAGCGGGAGGAGTGATTGGGCTCGTGAATTCGCTCATAATAAGACGTATAAGTTCACGAGACGCCGCCAAACCTTCTTCACTACTCATAACTAAAGCGAAAATAGAAGACTAAATATTCTTCAAGCATTATTATACCGACCAATCGGAACTCAAGGTCGTGTCGTATCGCAAAAGTATTTCAAAGTATTCCTTTTCATGTACCCCTCCACCACCCCAGAAATGTCTGCGTGGCTGACCCAGGGAAACCTTTATTTTTTGCACAAAAGGCATCGCCGCAAATTCTGTCGCACAGTGAAATTCACTGATGTCTACTCGGTCTTCAGTAAAAACGGGTAAAGTAAAGTAAATTACCCGGGTATGCCCTAGCCCGGGTAAAGTAAAGTAAATTTACCCGGCTCCTGTCAAATCGGGTAAAGTAAAACCATATGACGCATTTTACCCGGGTAAAATCGAGTAAGTATAGGAAATTATTTTAGTACTAAAAAGATAGCAATAGCTTGGCCTATGTACTTTTTTCTGTGTCACTGTTTCATTCGAGCCGTTGCACTAATTTCCCAGGTTTTTCATCAACTGTTGAATATCGCAGTAGCTTTTCGCTACGTACTACATCCCGCATATATTACTTACCAACATGCATGTACTGTATGTTCATCGGCACCACCATGCCAGACCGTAAGTGAGCTATTGTACCATACGTACATACATACTGTACCGTACATACATACGTACGTACATAAAGTGGTATGTACATACTATGGACATTACACAACATAAGATACGTATGCGCGAATGAACGAACGTTGAAGTGCCGCTTCGTGCGTTGCCATCTCCACCTCGTTAGATGCGCGCGAGTGCTGAGCTTCCTAGAGCACATGCTATGCTTTAGTCGAATACGTTTACCCGGGTAAGTAAGTACTGAGTAAGTATGTGCCGAGTAAATCGGGTAAGCATTGGCCATACTTACCCGCACTTTCAGCATTTTTACCCGGGTAAGTGTCCACACTGCCGGGTACCGGTAAACCTAACCCGATACGATAAGTCATTACATCGGGTAAAGTAAATTTACCCGGCCCAAAATTGGCCATTTTACCCGGGTAAAGTACCGGTAAATTTTACTCTGACATCAGTGAATTACCAGCGATACCTACGATAATCACAAGAAGACGCTCAACTCTGCATAACCAGGGGCATTACCTGCATAACCAGGAGCATAACCAGTTTTCTCTCCGGGGGGCATTACAGCAGCAGCGCATTATGTATAATATTGTGACGCTCTGCTTCGCGATAGATAAGTTTACGATCAAACACCACTACTGTACGCAAGAAGCGGTAAAACAGAAGACTGAGAAAAACAGGCAACAGTAGTCAGTCACGAAAACAGAGTGCAACGCAAGCAGCGAGGTGAAACACGTATGCAAAATCAACAACAAAGAGGGTGCTAGACTGATAAAACCATATGTAGCAATTTGCATTATGTACGTTATTGTCACTGTGTCACATCCCTCCGCTAAAAGCTGAAGCTCCGGCAGAAGCTCCGGCTAACACTAAAACTAACACATGACAATAAGACTACTACGTACGTACACTAAGCAAAAATGTAAAACCGTATCTCGTGCTCGTCTTGATTTTTCTTTGCTATCTTCTTGATCTTGATAAGACGGGAACCTGCGGGACTCTTGCAAAACCGCGCTTGAATCGTCGATAAAAAGCAGAGCGTACTATCTACAAAAATAGAGTGAAGACTAATGCTGTAGAGCGCTTCTCTGGAAATGCACCATACCCCTTTAAATATTGTGGCACTTCTATAGAAGTGTAGATGGAACGCCCCTGTTTATCTACCAAAGGCACACACCATAGTTTTGATTTCAATTAGGTAGAACTTCTAACACTGCTCATCTACAAATTTTTTCGCCATCTACATAACGAAATCTACATAATCACTTTTGTCTTGTGTAGATAATATTTCTGCATCTACCTAACGAAATCCACACAATCGAAATCTGCACAATCAATCAACGATTGACAAATCGCATGCAACCCCATAATCAAACTTGAGACTCTCGGTCGGAGTTCACCCTGCGAGGCCTGTTTTTTCGTTTCAAGCTCCAAAATGCGTCAGAATTGATCGATTTGTTTGATAAAACACGTTTTTGGACTACTTCCGCAGGGTTCCGGTAGCATTTCTGTCGTCACTTTCGACATTCGCAAGTGAAGTGTTGGCAACCTGTTCTTCAAAATGACCTTGCACCAGTGAATCTGTTTGTTTTGTTGATTTTGAGGCTTTCGACCCAACGATTTCTGTTATTTCTGCTTGATCTGTTGTAATTTTCTGCACTTTCGTTCAAAATAGCTCTGCACACTTGATTTATTTGTCAACAACAAGCTTTATTCATAAGATTAGTTGATCCGTTAGGATTGCATGTACGAACAAACAGATCAGTCTTTTTAGAGGAAAAATCTGGTCGGCAAACGTAAACCTAACAGAAATATACTGCAGACTGAATCGGTTAGGATACACCAGTCAAATGAAAACAGCAAAAACAGCGATTTCGTTAGTTTTGGTACATTTTTCATTACACATCGCTTACACTCAAATCTGTTGGTTTTCCAAGACTAACAGAAACGAGAAAACCGTCCTACTCTCACGAAAAAACGAAAGTCGGGAAAAACAAGCAATCCGAACGGTTAGGATTGGCAGCGAAGCGACGCGGACTGAGAGAAATGAGCGAGGGAGGGAGGGGAGGGATGGGAGCGAGAGAGAGGGAAAGGGCAGTAGTAGTAGTAGCAGCTTGCGCCTCGCAATCCTAACGTGTTAGGATTGGCTCCTGAGCCAATTGAGCAAAAAGCCAAGAATAAAGCAGAATTACCTACATCAGCCATTACGTAATTATTACGTACGATGTAAATGTAAGTATTGTAGGATGTAAATGTAATGCTTCGCGTATATCCCTGCCCTACATATACATATTTTGCACACTAAACTATTCCGTAGCTACTGCGATAAAGTACACCCTTCATATAAATTTTTAAATATTTAGTATAGTGAATCACTTTAGTCTTGTAAAGCTACGTGTATACCCCGACATATATACATATTATAGAGTAACCATGCCATACCATGGGAATTTAAGGGTGTTCCTAGCCAAGCTGATAGTATGATGCCAGTTGAAGTCTTCGGAAGGTCAATCCAAGGCCATTGCATTAGGTGGCGGTTTCAGAAGAATACCACAATTGGACTGTACTGTACAGTCCAGTCGTGGTAAAAATAAGAACCCGTCACCACCTTGTGTTGAGTAGCTGAATCTTCATGGGCACTTAGCTTACCTTGCCTTTCAATGCTAAAATCAAAGTGGAAGAGACATCACCCACCCAACCAAAAAATGGGGCGGAGAGTCGTGTGCCTGAAGCCCATAGCTGTAGTTATCGAGGGTAGCAGGTTCAATCCCCATTCGGTCCTGTTTCTCTCCCCCTTTTTCGGGGCCCGGCTGTCGCCATACGGAATGGGGCACGTCACGACAGACCTTACTATAGTCTGGCCAATAGCAGTTGGCACTTGGACTCAAGGCGCGTTGCGTAAAATAGATTTACAAATGCGGATTTCTGTCCACGCTTCGTGTACTCCTATTTAGCAGAAGTACATGCAAACTACGCAACTCGCCTTGAGTCCAAGTGCCAACTGCTATTGGCCAGACTATACCTTAGCAAACGTAGAACACAGCGAGAAAAATTTTTCCGCGAACTGTGTGGAACTGAGTAATGCGCTGCGCACATAACATGTGGAATATAGTATAACAAACCTTGTTCGTACTTTGGATTTCTTTTCATACTTTTGCACAGGTCTATGGGTCTTGCAACGAAAAAGTTTTACTATACTTTAATCCACATATGAGGTCAGCAGTGCGTTACTCTTTTACTGACGTTCGCGAAAGAAATTTGTCTTTTGCTGTATTCTACAGGGTGTTCAGAATTTACTCTCCGGATGATTCTGCTTATGTCAAGCAAGGAAGCAGCAATTGTATCTCCACATCGGAGCGTCATTTCTCACTACGGCCCTTTGCAGTATGTATGTAGTCAAGGCTTCAACGTTTTCGCAGGCAAATTTCAACTTTCCAGGCCAACAGGAAGCGGGCACAAACAGCTCAAGAAGACTTGACCTCAAAAGTCAAGGATTTTTTCCATATCCACCATATGCAGTAAGGAATTGGGTTGGTCGATGCTGACCCCGCGGCATTTAGTGAAAGTTTGGGTCGGTGTCTGCGCGGTCGTCGACCTTGTTCAATCATCTGGGAGCTGAAAAGGAGCGAGTGAAAGGAGGAATTGACAACAAAATGACGTCGACGAACGCGCAGACACCGATCCAAACTTTCACTAAATGCCTCGGGGTCAGCATCGACCAACCCAATTCCCTTACTGCATATGGTGGATATTTTACCACAATGCGAAGAAAAATTGAAAAATTCGGCCGTGGAGTGCTGACATAAAAAGCATAAAAGTTTATGTTTGAATTTGAGCGAAACTCTGAGCCTTCATAACTTCATTGTAGGGGACTACGGGGCTAAAATTGTGCCTGCCCAATGGTAGAGGCCTTAGCTACAAAATGCAAACGAGCATACTGATGAAATCAAATACTCCGCTGAGGACTGAGAGAGGCACAAACACCCAGAGAGTTTATTCTGATACACCCTGTATGCATGCTAAGGTTAACTTCTGAAGTAGTTTATTTATTGTTTAGTGGCACCTTTCTTTCATGGCCCGTTCACAACAGACGCTGAAGTCCGACTTTGACGCTGCGTTGCCGCCGGCGTCAACGCGAACGCCAACGCAGATAACGACGTTCAACGCAGATTATGGAAAGCTACGCAAATCTTTATTTTACTCCAATAAAAACGCCGGCATAGATGATGATGCTGTTTCATACCTACTTACGTACGTATTTCGATCAAGTTTACGTCGATGTTCGCTACTTTTATCTGCGATTGCTAATATTTGCGTTGTACGTCGATATCTACGTTGGCGTTGAACGTCGATATCTGCGTCGGCGTTAGCGGTGACGCCGGCGGCGACGCAGCGTCAACGCCGGCGTTCAGCGTCCGTTGTGAACGGGCCATCACCCATACTGAGTATGACTACCACAACTACTACTTAATGCGCACTGGTGCGCACCGAAAAACGGAGCGTCAGTACGTGTACGCACGCACTGGAGTGCACTTGTGCGGAACGGTTCCGCATCACTGCCACAGTGCTGAGACCATTATCAGCCCTTTCTGCCGAAATATCAAAGTCACAAGTTCACCCAGAGACTCCAATAAAATGAGACAATAAATTCGAAGCAGTTGAATCATCCTGCAACTTTGATGTTACAGTAGCCTAAGGCAAGTGGAGCGCAGACATATATCCTTCCTTTCCTTCGCACTTTAGTAGGACAAGCAACAGCTCTTGGTTCAAGCTGTCTAGAACAAGCTGATTGTGGCTAATTATGGTCAGTGCTGGTGCGGAACAGTTCCGCGCAAGTGCGCACCCCCTTCGTTTTTTGGTACGCACAAAGTAGTAGTTGTGGCACTCATATTAACATATGCTGCGACAAGCTGTCATCGTTGACAACAAAACAATATTATTCGGCAACACACCGACAACACCCGAGCGACTTGTTTTCAACAATGACGGCTTGTCGCGGTAAGCTCGCCTGTCGCTAGCAGCAGTTGCTGCTGTTCCACCCACATGACATACCCCGAGGAGGCGTCATTATTGGCAACATGAAAGCAAATTTGTTGTCCGTTTTTATATGGGTGTTGTCGGAATGAACAACAAACCGACAACACGAAACGTCCGTTTGTTGTCCCTTCCAACAACACCCATACAAAAAAGGACAACAAACGGACAACAATCTGTTGCGTGTTGCCAACAATGACGCCTCCTCGGGGTAAGTGCAGAGGAAAATTGAGCAGCCCCTGCGCTTCGGAGGCCGATTCCTGGACGCTGGCCTTTCGCACCTCCAGACGACTCTTAACCGCCACCAGCTTCTCCTCAGCGTTGGCTGAGCGGGACGAGTCATCTGCAATAAAAAAAAAAAGGGTTCACACCAACCAACTGACCTGGACGGGATTCGAACCCAGACCCCAGCTCGTGCGAGTGCCTCTAGCAACTGAGCTACAAAAGGGGAAGGGGACGATCACATCCAAACCATAGGCCGCTCTTTAACTTCAACGCATCAAGCGAAACATCAACGCCACTACTTCACCCAGACTGACAAAAGTTGGCAAAAATTTTCGCCACCATGTTTGGCGAGCCTAGATGAACTGACGCCTTTGATGTTTCGGATGGCTATTAGGCTGAAACTACCCATCACAATGCACCTCGTGAATAGAATACGTATACCTGTTCCGTTCCTCTGCTGTTCCCGCGGTTGCATTGGAGCGGGAGAATTTGCGCAGGCCGTCAGGCATCGTAGCAAGCAGCTCGTCAAAAGTCGCCTGTAAGAAAACCAAAAGGGCATAAAAGGATAACAACCCCTGTGGTATTTAGTGTACAGTTTAGATCGGTGCCGACGGGGAAGTCAACGCTGTTCAGCCATCTGGGAGCCGAAAAGGAGCGCGTTCGAAAAGAAGAATTGACAACAAATGAGGCGACGACTCCGCAGGCACCGATCCAAACATTCGCCAAACACCGTGAGGAGACCAAAACCCAAACCGCGACAAGGCAACTAGTCCATATCAGCTGCGATATGTATTGTACCTCCACTACATGCACATGGACTGATGCGGTTGCAGCTGTTCCAGTGCATGT